>QXVZ01018252.1:0-32819 GCA_008931825.1 Phallusia fumigata | reverse complement strand
TTCGAAATACTTGTGTTGCTTAACCTTTAATGAAGAAAAAGTGAACAATTGTAGATTTGCAGTCAATTGCATACAAAGAGAATGACTAGAATATTATATTGGAAACAAAGATACATCTTAAGCAGCAGCGGAAAATTTAGCACAAGATGCCTAATAACAAGCTTAGACAATATTGAAACGCACTACTTTGATTTATACATACCTCAAGAGCACCACGACTTCCAAGTCGAGCTTGTGGGTCTCGATCTAACAATAAAGTGACAATATCCACAGCTTCTTGTGATACACAATCATCACCATCAGGCCACTCAATTTCATTTTCATCTAAGACACAAAAATAGGTAACTAGTATGCTTCAGCAAATCGATTTCCTATCTTTCCCTACCATTAACTGCTTGTGTGAACAATTCATCCGGTGTTTCGCCAAAAAAGGGCACACAGCCAACAAGAAACTCATAGAGACAAATACCAGCAGACCACCAATCCACTGGTGGACCATATCCCATGCCAAGTATAACTTCAGGTGCAATGTACTCTGGGGTTCCATGAATCTAAAGAAATTTTTATTGAAACAATCTTATGTCCCAAAACTTATTACACAACCACTTTTCAGTGTTATTTATCTCTTAATAATTTAAATTTATTACAAACAAAAATTAAAATCCCCCTAAAAGTCGATTGAAACCTGTTCTCACCTGCCCATCCATGAAGTGTTGCTGGGGTTCTAAATGAGATTCATACATGTTTGTTGTTCGTGACATTAAACCAACTTTTGATAATCCAAAATCAGTCAATTTGATATGACCCATCGATGTGATGAGTAAACTGTTCACAAAAATATTTTAGGTTTATTATGATAAAATCAGTTAGGGATTAATAATAATCAGGGATTAAAACTTACTTATCCGGTTTCAGATCTCGATGAACAACTCCATAGTTGTGTAAATATTCTAATGCCAACACTGTTTCAGCAAAATACATTTGGGCAACCTCATCCGGCAAAACACCAATATTCTAAAACAAATTTCATAAAGATGNTTCATCCGTCAGAAAAACATTCACAAAAATCGAACCTGTTGAATTTCATTACGCAGGGCAAGATTGTGCTTGTTTAGCTTTTTCAAAGCAAAACGTTGTCGTGTCTCTTTGTGACGGACCAAATACACAGCACTAAAAAATGTAAATAACATTAAAGGAATTCAAACAGTTTGTATTCTGACCACTTCCATACCCATATGCTCCATTGCTAATAAGCTTAATTGTAGAAAAATCTTCTTCACAAACAGGTTGTTGTTGTTGTTGCTTATCAAGCAGATCACTTTCATCAGAATCACTGCTGGATGATTTTGGCACTTTAACATCCTGTTTAATTAATAACACTTTGTCAAGATAAATACTTTTTACAGTGGTTATTTAGTTCAAGAGCATTTCAACAAGAAAGCAGAATTCCGTATTTAATCTATAATGTGATAAAATCATGCTTTTTAAATGCTATCAGGTTTTCTGAAAAGTTTTTACACCTGCGCCAAACCCAGCTGCTGGAAAATGTATTTTGGGATATCCATTCCTATCACTTCTTTTGATTCTTTTACAACATGTTCTGCTGATTCCAAAAGCTGGTAGAAGTCCTCAGCTTTAAACTCCTAAATGCATTTAAAAGACAACATGGTCTTTATTTCAAACATAGTGTTTTTCAAAGTATAAGAGTGACATAAGATTTATACAACAAGTTAACAAAACTTGAGTAGCGGCTTTCTCAATATTGCCATTGCACTCACACTACAGTGACTTAATGCAATGGATTTAGGACCTGTATTATATCGGGTTCCTACACTCCTTGGCATTTTATAACAAAACTGTCTCTACAAGCATGAACATATGGATCTTCATACACCTGCAACTGCTACAAACTAGAAACTCCAAATGACATTTTCCGATTCAGTTTTAGTAATGTGGTATTAATTCAAAAACATTATTTCACCCTTTGAAACATCAAATATAAGCTTTTATGCTAATGTATTATAGATTGTAAATGGGAGCAAAGCCTTTTGCAGTGTGACATATTCGATTATCACTATACAATTACAACAAATTTACACAAACTAAATGATTTTCCAGACACATGCTGTGGTCTAAAATAAACAACTTTGCTGCATCTGACATGTCAAATACCCTACATTTTTGCATTTAAGATTCATACAATTACACAGTAATGACCTGTACTGACCACATACCAGTGAAGTAGCATGGGTAATAATAAAAATAGTTCAATAAAGTTGCTGTGATACAAACTGCCTTCCACATCACAATATAGTTAACAGATTGAGGTTACCGCTGTGCATTTACAGCTTAATTTTAGCCAGCGAAACCACTGCCTGACAGCCCTGAATAAACATCCCTTTATGTGCAAAGTAGCAGTCTGACACCCACGGCTGATTATACATTTGGGGCTGTTAGGATAACTACTTTGTTGATTGAAATTTCTGACAACCAATAAGAAGTACCCTGTATATCTAAGTTTTAAATTCAGTACATTTCGATTAGTATTTCTAAACTAAATGGCCTGTAAACAATAATGAATTCACATTTTAGGTTTCCGAGTTCAAAAATTGGTGAATTAACAAACGTCATAAGGTACATTTAAATACTTTGCATTGCACCAAGTATCCATTTATGAAACTTATGTTGACAAACATTATTAAATATTGTTGTTAATGAATTTTACCATTTGGGGTGGGCTCTCGGTTACCCGATGGGTCAACTGGGGTTAAAAGTTACAGTGCACAACTTACTCATTTATCATGCATGGAAATTTAAAGAAATTTCGAAATATTTTTCTTTACCAAATAAAAGGAACAAATTGACATTATGTAGAAAAAATAAACAAAGTGTAAAAAATGCAGCTCCTTCATGGAAGAGAAACTACAATTATTACCAAGCATTCCAGCAAGCGGGCCGGTCTTGATATTATCAAAAGAAATCGCTTGCAAAGTTTTGTAACATGTCCACCACCATTAGTAGAGGTTTCTTGTGCCTACAAAGAAAACAAATTGGTTGTGTTTAGCACCACGTAAGCCAGAAAATGTGTTTGAAATTTAGTTTTCTATACCTTGTCACTTACTGGTACATGTACCAGAACTAAAACATCATCAAAACTTACCTGACTAACTAAAGTGTCTAGATTATCCTGCATTTCAAAAAAGAAACTTGGAGAAATTCTGTTTTCCTGTGACATTGAGAGACACGATCTGGCCATTTCCACCACTTGATGGAGCACAAAACTCCATGTAGCATCAGCAACAGGGGTACATGTTCCAGGATTTGCCGTCTTTATAAAATTCTGTGGCATAAAACAGACATGATTGGATTAACATGAATGCAAAAATCCACATACTCATTATCGTAACTCATTTTAATCAAGTTGACACATTTATTTAAGCTTGATTTAGGTCAGTCGTTAAACAAGGTCATAAAGGTTGGATTGCAGGGTTTAATGTAATAATAACTCAAGTAATTTAGCATTGGTCCAGAATGGAATAAATATTTTGTTTGATTTCTTTTGATTTGGCTTTTGATTTAAGTTTTATCTGCAAACCGCCCAGCATATTGAAACCCATATAAAAGTGCTAACAGTCAGTATATAATGTCCCCAGTGTTTGTCTAACAAAAGTATAAAATGTTTTTCATTATTTGAGGTCGAGGACATTATCGAACAGCATCGGGAAACACGGAAAAAGAAGGTATTTTAACATCACAATAAAAAGAGTCTAAAAGCAGAACTCATTATACATGGGACGTGTTGGTTTTCTACTCTTATGCATCTGATAACCAACAGAAAAAGTAAAAGTTTTAGCCAAACTGTTGCTATTCATGTGTTTTTGCCACACACACTATGCACATATTTGCATTTGTTGCTAAAATCCATTGGTTTTGCACAAAATAAAACTAATTTTGTTCTGCATGTAATTTGGTTACAAATCAAATCTGAGATGTATTGTTTGGATATATATTTTAACAAACATACAGGTAGATTGTAATAAATACATCTTTTATGCACAAGCCATCTCTGGTGATATTGAATACATACCAACAAAAAATCAGTGTGTTGTTATATTCTATCCAACACTTGAACAGTACTGTAATAAATTATCCCAAAACACATAAGGTCAAGCTGTCACCATGCTTCATAAAAAGATGACTAAACAAATATTTGCAGCAAGAGTTTCTCATCAACTCTTCTCTACCTTAAGTTTGTCTTCCATTTGTTTAACGGCTTTAGGAAATCTTTCCCGGTAAACACTGTTCATCATCACGACATCATTATCATGTGCAACAGGCATTCTGCCAGGACTTAAACTTCGTGATCTTGGTCTGAAGGGTCGGTGAGGACCTAAAGGGTCCCTTTCTTTATTAGCAATTCTGATTTTAAGCATCTATTTTATTAACTAAAAAGTTATAATTTCCTATCTACACATTCTGTTGGCATTATACAGCAATACCTGAAACATACAAACTTTTAACATGCACAGATTAATTGCAGATTTGGCAAACTGCAAAGCAATAGAATTGCCCATTGCTTAAGATAATTATCGTTCAATACTTTTTGCTAAGATCTTCAACAAAAACATGAAAGCTCTGTGTGGCATAATATCCTACTAGACCTAAGAGAGAAAAAATAAAACAAACCTGGTTCATCCTCATTGATACTTTCATTTGAGCAGAAATGTTTGGACAGATATCTTAACTGGTCAGGAGTTGGTTGTGATGGCAGCTGATGGAGGCGATCCTAAAAAACCTTTTCAGTTACATAACCCATGCATTTATTATCTTTATGAAGACTCACTTCGAACTATTATCAATATAATAAAATTTTCACAAGAACATTTTATTGGTAAAATCAGCATCCTTTTTTATCACATACAAATCTGAGGTAGCACCATTACCTGTGATGAACATGCAGAAGATGACAATACTGAAGACGGTGTGTTGGTGCCATAACCACTCGAGGGAAGGGAAGCAACAGACCACCGACGGTTTTCAATAGCTGACATCAATGATCTTGATTTTATTGGGTTTATCGCAGGAGCAAATGAAAACTGGTTTGGTTGATTGTTGGGTGAAAGATTTCTTGGGCTGTCGACTGGGCTACCCACAGCTACAAAGACACATCCAAAAACTAAAAAGGTGGCTTTCACCATATTGCTATTCCACATATACTGTACAACCTGATTTAAATGCAATATATATGTTTTTACTCTTTTGGGGCCATGCAGTCAAATAAAACCGATGGCACAACTTCATGATCATACCTACCAGCTGTGTTTCATTTAAATCCGGACAAATGCAGCCCACAACACTATTTCATGTGGCATGCGGCTGTAGTTTCAAATTGTGTTAAACATGACCCGCCAAAGTTTTGATTAAGCTTTTTTGTTGAAACAACTTAATTATGACTTCACGCAAAAGCTTTCCATGGAACTTGATTTAATTGGCAAGAAGGAAGAGGGCATGGTACTAATGCAACACAAATCTCATAAGGCTAATAAGATCGCTGTGTGGCCATGTATGTGCGTACCAATTTTATAGTTAAAACTTTGGAAAAAACGCTGGGCCTTGGACGCCTTCACCCAATTAAAATTGCCCTCATTGTAAAAAGTTTGGACATCCCTGCACTATACATTTCATGCCAAAACAACATGGATAACCTTAGGGTAGAAAATAGAAAAAAAACAACCTAAGCATACAATGCAAAATGTGCATGGACAAACTGCTAGGAAAAAACTCTTTCAGTTAAAAGAAAACTCATAATTCAAAAAGAACACACAAACTTATTATTTACAAAGTTTAATACCTGGACCAAAATTGCTTGGAGACAAAGGTCTGTTGGATAAAGTTGGGGACAATAATGCCATTGAACCCACCCTGCTGGACTTTCCTTTGGGTCTACAACAATGCATGCATTTAAAATGAAACTTGTCAAATGTCAACACATTTCAAATATTAATACTTACGAAGGTGTAACACTACTTCGTCTGCCAAGGTTTAAATCTTTCTGCAAAACAAATCAAGCACTGTGTTAACTGTTGAGCATTTAAAAACACCCAATAAACTTTTTACAAAACTAAATTTATACTTCAATTAATTTTGTGTTAATAGTTATAGTGCCTGAAGGGAAAATCTACTCACAAAGCTGGAATTAAGTGAAGGATCAGAATTTCCCATGAGTTTGTTTCTCATTCTAACTAGATTGCTCGTCTCACCAGAATGACTTTCAGTAAACACAGATTCACGACGATGAGTCTGATGTTTACCTGTTGATATTATTTTGAATCAAAACAACGAACTTTAAAAGAATATTTGCTGTATTACACTTCATTTCTGCTAGCACATTACTGCTGCAAATTAAACTTTTAAGTAAAGAATATTTATAATCCTCATACTTGTTTTAAAAAAAAGCAAACTAGTAACACCCTTTCTTTGACCTTAATGTACAAGTTAACTTGTATCATGGTACCTGCCAGGAAATATATGAAGTAATACATCTATAAATCAGGCAAAAGAAAATAATACTTCCTTAATCATTTATTGAAATTTTTTTCATTAGGCTAGTTTATTTTTCTAAACTGGATAAAAATACACTAAACCAAGCAACAATTGTACACCTGAAATGCTCTAAAACATTAATTGAGAAAGTTGCAGCTATTACATAACTATGGCCATCGCAACGGAACGCATTGGGATTGGCCGCTGCAGTGAGAAAGTTTTTATAATTGCTCTGGGGAATGTTACTGTCCATCAAACCCTGTTTTTTAAGTATTTTTTATGGGTATATGAGATAACTCCTAGTTGGCATATTTTGTGAAAATTCTAGTGTTAGTGCCAGCTATGTGGTAACTCGTAACGAAATTCAGTGCGATTGACCATATTAGCATAAAAGTTTAATCTTGCACCGGGGAGTGTTACTGTCTGCCAAACTCTTCATTCTAAGCATTTTTCGAAGCTGGCAATTTTTAATAAAAATTCTATTGTCAGTGCCAGCTACAATATAACTCGTATTACGTTTTTTTAGTGTAATTACATTTATTATGTACCTATGTGCTACCACACAAAACATTTCATTTTTATGACACAGGCAAGTCAACAAAACCCATTTGGCAAATAGAAGCAGATCATATTATCCCGTGGCGGCAAACATGTTAGGAATTGGCATGAATATTTTTAACAAAAAGTAAAGACCCTTTCAAATGCGGTTAAAGTGAAGCGATATAAATTCAACAACAACGTTCTGCTCTTTCATCAACCAAATGTAAGCTTACATACTACTGTACAATAGTGTACGAAAACGACTAAATAAAATTGCTGTGCCTCCCTTCACATTGCATCTTTTTGCATTAGGGAATAACAGTCAGTATTTGGTCACAAATTAGGGACTGTCATGGCAATTACTTGGCCAACCGGGCTGAAATTTTCAACAAATATTTGGATTAGTATGTTTGAAGTAAAGAGCATGTAAACAAAAAAGTGAATATCTGGAGTTAAAAAGGTGAAAAATGAGTTGATCCAGCAAAAGTCACAAAATTCCTTTCAATGCTTTGCATTGTATAAACTTTTAAAATAGGAAACTTCTAGGTGACTTACTTTGTTACATATTGCTAAAGTTTTGTAAATTTCATGTTTTGGGGGCCTGTGGATCAACCAACGGATGAACTGGGGAAAATAGCACAACTTCAGATATCTATCTCTCATGTATAGAAATTCGAAAAATTTCTTTCTTGACCAAAATCACATTAGGCAGAAAAAAAAACAGAGTAAAAAAACAATATTTTCTGTTACACAATATTCTAATTGTTAGGGCACAGTATCATTTTTGTCACATAAAAGAACCCAAAAATAAACAATATTTGGTGAAAATACATTTTACTACAGCATCTTACTAACCCATGATTCCTGAAAGACTGGCAAAACTGCCCCTTCTTGTCAGAGTTTGATCCGATATTTGCCGTTGAAACTTGAGCCCTCTTGGTATAGAGGAAAAATCATTGAGGGTTCCTGATTTTCTCATTGACATTCCAATTGTCAAGAGATTCTACAATTATGGTGTATTAAATAAACAGATTATTTTATATTTACTGGGATGTAACCAAATAGCAATTTGATAGGTTTTCAATGACAAAATAAAATTACTTTTTTTGTTTTTTGTTCCGATGCAACTTCATCCAACATATTTTTTGGCTCGGAAAACATTTTCAGTTGATGATGTAGTTTTTAAATTCCCTTCACTGCTGTGTTCATCATGATCTAAAGGACAAAAAGGATAAACAACTGGAAGGGTGGCTTTCACCACATTGCAATTTCACATGAACTGCAAACCAATTCCAAAAGAATATATATATTCACTACATTGTTTTCATTGGATCCCATAGTTACCTAAACTTTTTGGCACGATTGTTTGTGCAGGTACAAATATACAGGCCCCCACACATACAAGTCTTGGATTATGTGTTTTTAAAACATGACAAAAAATCATAGTCTTGGACTTAGTTTAGGGCAGTGCTTCTCAACCAGTTGGCCATAAGAGCAGTTTGTGATGGGCAACAGAGGTAGATTAAAATGTTAGGATGTCAATTATCATCTGCAAGAATTGAGAAACTGGTTGATAGTATTCAATAACAAGTTTCTCACTGAAGTGCATGTTGTAATGTATGGCAATGCTAGTTGCATGTTTGTGTCATAACAAGCTTAAAATGAGGGAAGCTTGCTATGTGGTTGAGCTATTAGGCCTTGAGGACTTTTTCAAACTGTCATCTGGGTCTCATGAAATAAAAAGTAGAGAAGCATTGGTTTAGGGGGTTTATGGGAAACATGGGCTATGTTGCCGAACACAGCATTTGACACAACACAATGGCATGTTCTATAACCTAAAAAAATTCACCCAACTGGGAAATTGTTTAAAAGTTTGACCTCCACAGAATTTTAATTAGCTAGCAAAAGAACACCATGATTCCAAGTGTTAAATTTTCATTTAAGTAAGAAACATTGTTCATGATCTGTAAAATCGGCATCAATTGCATTTCTGTTTTACATAATGCACACAAAAATTTCATTTCTGGTACACATAAGCAAAAAAACACAAACACACATGTAACGAGAATACACAGTGTATTGGTGACACAAAGTGCAACCTATGACATAGTGCTAGGGGTTAAAAAAAACAATCTGTTCGTTGAGGGTTTAAAATAATGTTTGTAATGTTGCTGGTCAAGTTTTTAGTGTTTTTTTCTCACAACCTAATACTTTAGTTTGTCTACCATCATTATGTGCCCAGTTATACAAATCTACAAGGTGGCAGATGTACACCACATTGCGATGAGTTGAACATGTTTAGGCAAGAGTTACACTGTCCCAACACACATCCTATTACACTTCCTTGAGTATTCACTGCGACCATAAAAACAACTGTGTTTCATTACATACAAGCAAAACAAAACTGGCACACTGCTGAGACCAAACAGCCCTTTTATAGGGCAGAGACTAACATGGGAACCCAAAAAATTTTAGTACCCAAGCACAGATATCTACGCATTAAGCCACATAAACGGGTTTCTAAAACAAAGATTCATGTTTAGGACTATCCAAGGTTTAAATGTATCATGAAACTCTAAAAAGGCCTGTTCAGCGTTTTAATGATTTAGTCTCAATTTGACAAAAACAATTTTCTCTTTCACAGGGTAAACATAAGCTTACAGGCTAATGTTTTGCAAACTGCTGTAGATGGAAACAGAATTAATGTATTTTACAGCATGATATAGCAAGCCTATTTGGGTTACACTCCACTGTCATAGTTTGACTTGCACAAACCAAATGACCGCCTGGCAGCTTGAGAGAAATATTGTTTGTATGCATGAAGGGGTGGGCCTATATCAACCTCCACTGATACATGCAACTATGTAGCAATGACCTGATTTTACTGCAGCAAAGTAACAGGACTAATAAGAAACATATTAGCACCACAAAGTAGAGCATAAGTTTTTGGCCAACTACCCTATCACAACATTTATCTATTAATGCAAATATTAGCCATTTAAAGTTCGATTTTTTTCATCTTTCAATTACAGGCACTGACTTTGCAGCAGAGGCAGAAATTGTCCCCAACACAAAGCATGAAATTCTTGTATGCTATTTTGGTTGGAAAATAGTGCTCATGTTTAGCATAAGCATATCATGTGTATTTTACACTGAATCACTATACAACCTCTCATCATATGGTTAGTGGTAATAAAGTTTATGGAACACACTAAAGCTTTGGTACTTTATAGACACCAATTGATGCTAATGGTACATGAAGTTGAAATTGTGTCAATACAATTGAGGTGGTATAAACCCAAACACATACAAGCCAGTGCAAATGTAAACTAAAAAAAGATTATTGCACGATTGCAAAGAAAACCTTGTGCATAACAAACCAGGGGGAAAAGGGAAAGGGTGATGCAAGCTTTTAAAATTATATTTTTACTGGTTTCAAAGACACATCTCTAGATAACCAACATTCTACACCAAGACAGTGTTTGAATGCATCTTCTAGTGAAGTTATGGTGTCTGTTATACCAAAACAGTTATTTGAGAGTTAATGCTGTAAATAAAAAAAATTATTGGTTGTTTTGAAACATACCTGGAAAGGTTCTTTACATGAATGGTAGAAGTAATAGAAAGTGAAGTTCTACAAACTGCATCTTTCCAATCCTTTTGTATCACAAGCTTTCTAACAAAAAAAAATCAAAAAGTTAACCACATAAAGTTTATCAAAAGAATAATTTAAACCCCATATTCACACTCATCACAGCACACCCGACTACAAACTTTAATCAACATTTTTCAACGCGTTTTTAGGGATGCACTACAAATTCATCAACAATGTTTTGCTATTTGAAATACCAAATATAAGCTTACATGCTACTGTACTGTAGAGAACTACTGTAAATAGCTGCATTTTAGGGAGTTATGGTAATGCACTATCTTCAACAGCATGATATAGCAGCTGCAAAGCAATCACAGCTTGACATCACAAACTGAATCACTGCCAAGTAGCCCGAGAAAAAGACTCTTCTACATAAACAGTGGTGTAATATCACCCCTTGGGTTGTGACTGTCATAAAACATGTCAATTAAACCTTAAGTGTTAGGAAGTGTTGTGTTTAGGATATATACAACTATATAACATTGATCTATGGCAGTAAAGTAGCAGGACTAATAATAAAAATGAATAAATGAAGTTGTTGTGAAGTACTTTCTTCTACATTGCGAATGCATTGGGGATACCACTGCACAATTACAGCTTAATTTTAGTCAGCGAAACACCCGCCTGGACACCCCAAATAAACGCCCTTATAAGTACCAGTTGAATACGAACCACTGATGGCCATGCTGCTTGGGTCGCGCACTCGTCAATCATTCCCTTTATGTCATATTGTTTTGCATGTGGGGCAAAACAGTAAGTGTTTCATCAAATGTTTGGGGCTGTGTGGGAAGGGGACGATAATTATCTTATACATTCGCACAATAAGTTTGATAAGGAAGGGCTTGTACAGTATTGTCAATTTGGAGCACCATGTGTGCACTTGAAGTTGTTTTTTGGGTAACTGGCAGACAGATATTTGGGAGTGAATTATGATCACCTATTACCACACCACAACAAAATCTTGCTGTTGATAGAAAGTGGTGTATTTGACAGTCACTCAATGCATATTACACTAAACCATTAAACAAGTTGAGTTAAAATTTTAAAGGGGGAATCAAATATAGTGTAAAGATTTATTGTGGAGATATAACAACACAGAATTTAATGTGTTCATTTAACATTTGTGTATAATATACAATAAACACAAAATGAAACCAACAAATACAAACTCCATGCCATTATATACATATATACATGTCCCAACCAATACAGCCTACATTTGCCACAGCCATGTTTAACGAGCTTTTGCATCATTGATTTTGTTGTGAAGACTTTTAAAAAATGAATGGGCACCCAACACCCAGTATTACCTCACTGATTTCTATGCTTCGTCCAGCATGTTTACTTAAAAATAGCCTTACACATAACCCATATGGCCTCTTTACAAATGGACTGTGACACAGCTTACCCAATTAAATGGGTCAGTCAGCAAAATATGATCAATACAAATGTGTTTCGATGAACTGATTTCATGTGTTCATACCTTTACCCAATCAAGGATAGATTGGTAAGTCAGTTGCGAAGTCCACAATTTGTGTGACAGCACCTTACACTTGAATGTTATGAGTTGCCTACTCTAAGAGTCAATTGTAATGTCACAACTGTTCTTGTTTAGCTGACTGGTTTAGAATTTAAGTCTTAGTTCATATTTCATTGTCAGTTTTCGCAATATATATCATAGTGGTCTGCCAAAACAAATGGTCTTTAAAAGTGGGCTGTGAGCTGAAAAAGGTTGGAAACCACTGGCAAAAAAGATGTGGCAGAGCTTGTTAAGTCTCACTTGGAAAAAATAGGTATTTCTCAAAAAACAGCACATGTAATTTTTAATTGGTAACTACGTAAGAAGGGTGTATGTACATTCAAAATAAAAATGTCAAATGAACCAAGAATATATTCCAGAATTCAAACAAATTTTTTTGTAACATCATGCAATATAAGTCTTTATGTCTCAAGTTCACTTGCAGACCTGCAGTTTTGGACTTGCGAGAGGTGCACCATGCACACCTTAAGTTTCAAACTTATGAAAAGCATACTTTACACAAAATAAATTAGGAAATATATATAATTGAGAGTTACCAGCCATATGAAATGGTCATGTATGATAAATCTTGGTGACAGTTTCTTCTATTTGTCCAAGACTACACATTGAAATTGAATCCAAACTGAAGGTGCCTTGTCAACATGATTTTAAAAAAACAATTTTAAGACATTAACAACCGAATCACCTGTTGGCACAAAAATATGTTGTAATCAGTTTTGCGCAAAAATATCTAAAAAGTGCTAAGCAATCACAGTGTTGCATGTCAGGATAAACAAGCATGTTCATATGTAAAGACCAGCAAATGTAATATAATTTCGATTAAGATTTTAACTAGATNCCAAACTGAAGGTGCCTTGTCAACATGATTTTTAAAAAACAATTTTAAGACATTAACAACTGAATCACCTGTTGGCACAAAAATATGTTGTAAGCAGTTTTGCGCAAAAATATCTAAAAAGTGCTAAGCAATCACAGTGTTGCATGTCAGGATAAACATGCATGTTCATATGTATAGACCAGCAAATGTATTATAATTTCGATTAAGATTTTAACTATATCATGGNTTGCAACTAGCCGAAATTAACTCTTTTGTTGTGGAAATCGTAGTTTAGAAACAACATATTACTAAGCACACGTTGATTTTGAGCAGGATATGACCAGGCGGCAATGTTTTTGCTTTTATGTGTCACCACGAGTCTGGAGATACGCCGGACATGTTGATCGAAGTATCTCCGGTCGGAAATATCTGTTTTATATCGTATGCTCACAATAGTTTCAGGTCATAGAAAATATGGTAAAAACATACAACAGAAACACGAAAGCAGAGTATGCTCCAAGCGAGAAAATGATTTGTTCTGTTTATCAAATGTGTCAAATAAAACATAAAACTTGTAAAAAAAACGGTACCGAGGCAACATCGGACACTTGGGAGCTGTAGGAATTTGACTTCATATGCATTTCTAGGAAAATCCGCGCACAACTGCAGCTGCTACGCATCGCCAGCCGCAACCGTGTCTGGTGTGAATCCCGCTTAACGCATGCACCCATATACCGCATGAAGCGCATGCACCCGTATAACGCATGTACCCATATACTGCATGTAGGGCATGTGCCCGTACAACGTATGCACCAATATGGTGACGGGTACATGGGTAGATGTGCTACATGCGTTATGCGGGTACATGTGGTACATGCGGCACACGGGTACATGCGATACATGGGACACATGCGACACATGCGATACTTTGTATTTCAAACGCGCTTATATTTCGTTTGTCACAATATTGGTTATTAGCTCAAAAATATTTTCCGGTATTGATAGCTGAGTATTTAAATAGAAAGCAATGACAGCAGTCCGGTACGGTACGCAGTAAAAATCATCACAAGGTACGGTACGTTAATTGGTACGGTACGCCCTGTCTTTGACAATGGATGGCGTTATCGGTACGCGCCCTTCACAACGAGGTACGTGGTGCGCATATATAGGCATTAAAGTCCCAAAGTTATTAAATGAAAAATCTCAAAGTCAGTTAGGGCAATGTCAGATTACGACCTGTTGTGCAATAATGGTGGCCAGCACACATAGACGGCCGAGGGGTAACTGCCTTGTACTCGCTAAAGCAGGTTGTGGGTTCCGAACCTGACTCAGTCGCTTATTGTGTTTCCTTATAAGCAACAAGCGGCAACCTAGTGGAACCTGATCGGTTGATTTAAATTAAAGTCACAAACTGCAAAAACTCGAAAGAAAATCAAATAAGCTATGATCTAACGGAACTGCAATCAGGCAGGTAGTTCGATGGTGGACTCATTGTGAGCATTAAAGCGTGGTTGCGTCTCCTTCCCCTCACAATTTGTCTTGAGCCAGTTGTTGATTTGGAATCCGAAAGCGTGTTATCTCCGGTAAAGAAATTGGTAAAACTTCTCTACCATCGTAAGACACAACATTTTTGCTCGGCATCTGAAGCTACCTTTCTATTTTGTTAACTTGCAATACTGATTTGGAAGATGGTGTCCATTTGTCTATTCCCACTTCCTTTCGACGGTCGCATTTCGAACATTTGTTACATGTATTTCGTTCAGATAGTCCCAATCCGTACCCTCTGCCCCCATTCCATACCCACTAACTTTTCATTCATTTCCGGTTGTCCCATTGGGTTTCGACCATTTCGTAAAAATAACTTGACCACATAGAAAACGTAAATTCCATCAACAACATGTGGTGCCTGGTGCGCAGAACTCTATTGAGCGAGTGTGGGGCGGGAGAAAGAAAAAGCAACGTGGTTTGTTTTTTTGTTTATCAAGTAGTATTGCGATCAGGGAGATAAGTTTTACCAAACATGGGGTAAATTCTTTTTGAGTCCACCAACTTTAGTAATTCATGTTGTGCAAACTGTTGTGTAAGTATGTGGTAGGCTTCAAAGTTGATTAATTTTAATGTATAACAACCAAATAAAAAAGTGACTGATTCCTAACTGTTTTGTACTCACAGAAAGTTTGTTTTACAAAATTTTGCGAAGTGAGAATTTACCTCTATGCAGATGATGCAATCTTTTGTAAAGGTATTGTGCTAAATCTTTAAATATTTTTGTCTTTGTGCAAGTGTGTGCCTTTCTAACAAATTTCTGATCACTGCTTTAATTTACCCCACTTTTTATGATCTATCTATAAGTTATTTTAAATTCATCTTTTAATTAATCTACCTAACATATTTGCTATGTCAAACATTCATTTATGTTTACTTATATTTTTAAAATGATTGTAACAGCATTTTAAAAATAAATTTCACATTGCATTGTTTGTTTTTTGAAAAAAAACTAGCCAGTTTTATTCTACTTGTAGATACCTGATGATTTTCCAGGCTACCCAATTGGTCAATTTTGCATTCCGAAACACTACGAACAGGATCTGGAAAGTGTCATCATACCAAAGGGTTTTGTTTTAGACAGGTATGAACAATTAACCAAGTACAGTGTAGTATTGAAAAGTATATTTTCCAATTTGTTTTCAGAACTGAACGCATTGCAAGAGATATTTTTGAAAGTCTTGATCAATCAAAACCTACTGCTGCATTATGTGTTTTGAAAGGAGGATATCAGTTTTTTAATGATCTTTTGCATTACTTGAGACAACTTAATGCCAATTCCAACAAATCATGCCAGTTATCAATTGATTTTATTCGACTCAAAAGCTATGCAGTATGTCTTATAATGCAGACAAGTGTTGTTAATTATTCATCTATAACGTTTCCTTGCAGGATGACCAGTCAACAGGAAATGTGAAGGTTATTGGTGGAGATGATTTGTCATATTTGACTGGCAAAAATGTGCTTGTGGTTGAGGTAGTTTGTTTAATTTTTAAAGTGGGAAACCTTATGTAGTGACGTTACAGAAAAGCCATCTTCTTGGATTTATTCCTTCACCCTAAACCTGATTTTGACACAATATTTTCTTTTGGGCATATTTTAATTTCACACTAATAATAATAAGCATGTATAAACAGTAATGTATATTTTTGAAAAAAAGCTGTACATCTGTTTGCAGGATATTATTGACACAGGGCGTACTATGACCAAACTTCTTGGTATATTAAACAAGTTCAATCCTCACTCTGTCAAAGTAGCAAGTTTGTTGGTAAAGCGAACAAAACTAAGCTGTGGCTACAGGCCTGATTGTAGGTATATCTTGTTACATTGCACTGTATTAAAATTACTCACAGTTTCTGTTTCCCTTTTAGACATTGGATTTGAAATCCCCGACAAGTTTTTGATTGGATATGCATTGGACTACAATGAATATTTTCGGGACCTAAATGTAAGAAGAGACCATTATTTAAGACCACACCCACAATTTTTCATTTTTGTGATTTAAAAGATGGCTTGCACTTAACTTGGCAAATAGTAAATGCTACAATTAAAAAAAGTGCATAAGCTATGATTTTTTTTCTGCAGCACTGTTAATTTTTTATTCCTCAGTTATATTTTTGTCAACTTGATGCTATTATGTCAAGTCAGTGTAGTAACAATGTTCATTTAAAAAACCTTGCACTTGGCATTTGTCTCAATATGTGCTACATAGATACTCCTTCCGAACACCATGTTGAAGCTACCTTTACTGAATTGGAAAAAAGCCAATATTTTTGTTGTATTTTATGCTTTTCAGCACATCTGTGTAATTAACGAAGAAGGAAAGGCAAAGTATTGTTCGAAGCGGTGACCACTTGCATGTTCAACTGAAGTTATTTGACATCATGCACTAAAAACTTTTTGTTTAAAGCATAATGTGCATTTTTCATGTGTCTGGTTTGGGGATCAGCCTTTTTTGCACTGCCAAGATGTGTCGTTTGCTTGTCACACAATAAATATTGGGATTTTCGTCGTTTATTTTATTAAATGTAATGTGAAAGATACCATTGTGCACCGTGGCGGACCTACTCGAGCTGTTGATTAATAGCAATCTCCACACGCTGGAAGAAGGGTTTCGTAGAATTAAAAAGTCCGTTCTGCAAGACAATAGTGTATTTTATTAGTTTGGCGAATACATACCATTAATCCATGATAACGCGGCGCGAACTCCCCAGTACGCAGCGCGTCATGTTGCAAGTATGTAGAAACTTCTACCATTTTGATAAAACGTTTACCATGTTGGCTTGATAATGAGTTATTTAAACGATATATACATCATAAGGTATACCCTATGTAAATCATCGTGATTTGGGCCTATTGGTAGAACATCGTGATTGTGTGATGTTCTACCAATAGGCCCAAATGATTGTGGTTGTCGGGTTGCAATTGGGCCAATTTTAAATGTTATGAACATTCTCTTGAGAGTATGTCTGAGGAAGTCCAGTAACGAAATGACCTTCACATCGATAAATAATAGTTTATAAAATTTCCCTAAAAAATATTTGTTGAAAATAGTAGAATATTAGATTGGGTCAGCGTCAAAAGTAAAAATTGCAGCTGCGAACTCTTTACGTTTTTTAAAGATATGTCGATTGTCGATGTGCGCCAGTTTCACGTGAGTTTGAATCAAGTTGGATAGTATCTGGCAGTTGCACACCAGAAAAACATCGCAGGTGTTGTAGTACATGGTGAATTTTTTTATCGATGCTGAATAATAAAAANATTTGTCTCAATATGTGCTACATAGATACTCCTTCCGAACACCATGTTGAAGCTACCTTTACTGAATTGGAAAAAAGCCAATATTTTTGTTGTATTTTATGCTTTTCAGCACATCTGTGTAATTAACGAAGAAGGAAAGGCAAAGTATTGTTCGAAGCGGTGACCACTTGCATGTTCAACTGAAGTTATTTGACATCATGCACTAAAAACTTTTTGTTTAAAGCATAATGTGCATTTTTCATGTGTCTGGTTTGGGGATCAGCCGTTTTTGCACTGCCAAAATGTGTCGTTTGCTTGTCACACAATAAATATTGGGATTTTCGTCGTTTATTTTATTAAATGTAATGTGAAAGATACCAAAGGTGCATTTTGAGGTTGTAGTGATAGTGGCTCGGATTTTATACTTTTATGATTTTTTAAATTTGATACTATGACATTATTTATACATGTTAAATATTGTTTAGAACTGATGATGCCATTTCTTTGGCGAAATCGATTTTTTTACTCGCAATAAGAAATACACAGACTGATTTGAGTGTGCTGCAAGCTTCAGCTCTTATAGTGAAAGATACCATTGTGCACCGTGGCGGACCTACTCGAGCTGCTGATTAATAGCAATCTCCACACGCTGGAAGAAGGGTTTCGTAGAATTAAAAAGTCCATTCAGCAAGACAATAGTGTATTTTATTAGTTTGGCGAATACATACCATTAATCCATGATAACGCGGCGCAAACTCCCCAGTACGCAGCGCGTCATGTCGCAAGTATGTAGAAACTTCTACCATTTTGATAAAACGTTTACCATGTTGGCTTGATAATGAGTTATTTAAACGATATATACATCATAAGGTATATCCTATGTAAATCATCGTGATTTGGGCCTATTGGTAGAACATCGTGATTGGGCCAATTTTAAATGTTGTGAACATTCTCTTGAGAGTATGTCTGAGGAAGTCCGGTAACGAAATGACCTTCACATCGATAAATAATAGTTTATAAAATTTCCCTAAAAAATATTTGTTGAAAATAGTAGAATATTAGATTGGGTCAGCGTCAAAAGTAAAAATTGCAGCTGCGAACTCTTTACGTTTTTTAAAGATATGTCGATTGTCGATGTGCGCCAGTTTCACGTGAGTTTGAATCAAGTTGGATAGTATCTGGCAGTTGCACACCAGAAAAACATCGCAGGTGTTGTAGTACATGGTGAATTTTTTTATCGATGCTGAATAATAAAAATAGCTAGAATTTTAGCCAGGATTCTTTCTGGTCTGTGGCTGAACCTAAGGTGTAAGCTAACTAGTATAGTACTTGTATCCATGAATATCCACCGAAATAAAACATATTGTGTGCCGTGACCTTTGGATATTTTGTAGTTCTGCAATTATAAAATTTTAATTATTACTGTAAATCAATTGATTTGTGAAACGCAATGGACAGACTTCGTAATCCTCTGCTTTCCACTGAGCATGTGAAGTACTCACCTTTAAAAATGTAAGTGGCAAGACTAGTGGAAATTAAGGGGCGTAGGCACTGAACTACCAATATAAAAATGCTGAAAAAACAAGGCATTCTTTTGTAACAGATATACTTTAAAGTACACTTAAACAGGTTTTCAATCGCTCGGCGTGTTACATGAGGTTTATCCACAGTTTGGTTACAAGTAAATACGTGTCAGTGTTGCATGAAAGCAGTTATAGCAGAAGTAATCGGGCACATTGTACACATAGATGCAGATCGAATAGGACCTGGCATGCCAACAAACCTACCCCCTAGTTGTGTGCATGTACCTAGCCAGAGCCTTTCATTTTTCTCAAATGATTCTCTGGAAGTATTACCTAGATACAGCTCTTCTACGCTTTCCATGGTACTATTAAAACTGTAGCATATCTGATTATGGCATATTGTAAAGTTGCTGTGCTACAATTTTGTGATGGGATTGGGCACACAAAGAAATCCAATGGTTCTTATGTTTTAAAATAGTTAGTTGGATTTAATTTTTGTCAAAGAATATTACTACTGGTTAATATTGCTACAATTTAATTTTACATGACAAGGTCAGGTTTTTGTTAACCTTGCGCAAATTTACCTGTTCAGTCAAATTGAGCCTACCTTTTAATAAACAGGTATACTACAGGAAAGTCAAACGATATACCCATGATGTCCATGGGATCCACCACTAACATGATCGATGATGATGTTGGATATGAAATGATAACGTCTAAGTCGAATACTTCATTATGCACTGCAGGCTGTTGGTCAAAGTGGTAACATTGTTTTGCACTGCTTTTTTTATTGTCTAAAGGGACCATAATGTTGTTTTCATTTTCATTTTTAAATTTGTCTATTCTTTTTTAAGAAATGTGTTACAGATTGGAATAGCATTTTAATAGCTGGTAGATATGGTCACAGATATGGGCCATCACTTGAGTTTGTTTTCTAATATTCACACAAACAATATTTTTGTGCATATAATTGATTATTATACAGGCGAATCTGGAGGCCTATTATGGTTTAAAATACTTTTGACTGAAAATTTGGGTAAAACTTTACAGATGATGGTAGTTTGAGGTGTGGGCTGTGCCAAAAATTTGTTAACCAAAGCCTGGTGTTTGCTTTGCCAGCCTTAAAATCTTTGGTCCTTTTCCAAAAGGATAAATACTGTTTTCACTCTATTTTTTTAATGCTGGTCTTTTTTTGTCAAGAAAGAGTAGTTTTAATTTTAATTTTTTCCACATGTTTAGTGCAAACATTAATATTGATGTTATACCAGTGTAATGAAACCGCATTTAATAAGCTTATTAAGAGTTTGAATGGGGTACAGCACTGCCAAAGGTTTTTGCAGGTCACTGTGCAAGTGTCATTAGTGTGGTGTGGCTCAGGCTATGATGGTTTTCCATAAAGGCGACATATATTGTTTTCACTTTGTTTTTTTTGTCCAATGCCAGACAGTTCCCACCATTTGGTCAAGAAAAAGGTATTCAAATTTCTTTAAAATTACAAACATGATGGTTGGGTATCTGAAGTTGTGCACTGTAAAGGTTTGATGTAAATATACCCGTTACGCACAGGGTGCAAAAATGTAAAAATCTAAGTGCAGCAATACTTAAATGTTACCTAAAACTCTAATGCTACAGTACATAAGTATTTGAGTATTTTGTGACTTTTAATTGGATTCACCCACTTTTACATTTTTAACTCGAAATATTAATTTTTTTGTTTAAGTCGGACATGCAAATCCAAATGTATTAAAATTTAAAATATATATATAGGGTTCTTTACACTAGTTGTTTAAAACTTGAGCCTGAGAAATTACCCTTTCAGCCTAAAATACATATTTAAATGCTGACTGTTCTGCCAAAATGCAAAATAACACAACACAAATGGAGTGATTGACAAGATATTCAACATTTGCTATTTGGAGATGTGGAAAACAGTTTATTGCAGCAACTTTATTTTATTGTTTTTATTATTAGTCCTGCTACTTTGTTTCTGTGTGGTCAGTATACAGTATAAAATTGATCAGTGGTTTCAAGGATCCCTTAACCAATATTCGAAGCTAGAATCTCTCTATCGGAAATTTAGTTCATAAATAGTGTGTTTACATCCAGTGAAGCAACTAGCTGGAGTTTACGGAAGTAGGCAATGAACTACCAACATAAAAAATGCTGGAAAAACTAAGGCATCGTATCGTAACAGAAGTTTTGTAACATGCTTGGGCCGATTTTCCAGAGTCTCTGTTTCCATCTGTTTGTGCCAACAGTAATAACATTCATTGTTGTTTACAGCAGTCAAAATGAAAACTTTATTAAGCTATGTACAAACCTCTATTTAACTCGCACTGACGCATGAATCAAAATTTTCACCACAATGTATTCTGGCCCTATGTTGAATCTGTAATTTTCCAACTATCCAAGCGATTTAATTCACACAACCCCAAAATATTTTGTTGTCTAAGCATTAATTTAAAGTCGAGAACCATTTTTTGTTGCTGTACTGGCACGTTGCTGTGTCATATGAAGTGGAACCTTAGTTTAGTTACGAGGGAAACATGTCAGTATGTATAAGAGTCGTGTTGAACACAATTTATTGAAAAAAATATCTGCTACAATTTTGATATGTATCTAGATAATGCATAATCTGACTTCGTGTGAACCCATACATCTGTCTTTGCAGAAACAATTATTTTAGAAAATACCACAGAAATTAGGTACCCAATGTAATGTTGGTATTGAATATTTGTTTATTGTAAAAATAAGAATAGTATTGTGGTACATGCAAGGAAAATGTAAAAATAGCAACCCATCTAGTTTACAATACTTATATGCAAACATTCTTCTAATCTTGTTAATTTTATCATGGACAATGTTTTGCTATATCAGGTGTTGTCATTCAAAAACAGAAGCTGGATCCCGCACAATTTTATTTGGACACTCCAATAGTCAAGTTTATCCACAAAACAAAATATGCAATCAAAAATACAATTTGATTACATTTATTCCAAAGGTTTGTTAAGCTTGCTTATGTCTTAAAAAAAATCTTAATGTCTTTGTTTTAGGTTCTTTATGACCAGTTCAAGTTTTTTCTTAACCTGTACTTTCTTGTGATGGCTTGCTCCCAGTTCATACCTGCTTTGAAAATTGGATACTTATACACATACTGGGGACCATTGGTAAGAGCTTGTGTTGCATATTAATAGTTTTTGACCACTAACTCATGGACATGTCATTTTGAATGTTTGTTTTGTAATTCCATTAACTTTAGGAATGTGGAAAACATAAATTGTTCTTACTGTCTATGGTATCATATTTATTGTACATATAAATACTGCGTGTGCATATTTGGCACTAATAAAATCGAATTATGTGTACTTATCCTATTTCTCTGTAGGCCAGGCCTTCTGTAATAATACAAGGTTATGTGCACCAAAAAATTACAGATAAACATGCACATGATTGTAGTAAAATGTGGATGAATCTGTTTCTTTGTTGGTGTAGTTGGGCATAAAATACCCGGTAGGGCCTATCAAGTGGTCGAATTTCCAAACATAAATTCCAATCCTTTAATGTGAGAATAATACTTAAACAAAGTCCAAGTTGGATGCATTTGTGTATAAATGATAGCCCCGGTGGGTATTCCAATAGCCCTCAAAATGGGTCCAATTACTAAACAAATTAAAATTAGAGATTTGCTGGGGTGATTATCGACACTGAAATTTGGTGTTTTGACACATAGCAGCTTTTTTATCTCATGGGCGATAAAAAATAAGCTGGGTTACTTTGATTTCAATTACATTACTGCAATGTGTATCATATGTTGAACTGTTTTTGCCTATGTTTTTACATTTTTTTTACAAACTTGTTACCATAAATGACTGTTTTCTTCCAGTAAAGTTTTTTTATTGCTGTCCCTGTCACTGCCAAGTGTGGTACAACTTGATGTGTGTATCGACACTCATGCATCTTACTTACGATAACATGTCACATGACCTTGGTCCACCCACCACAAAATTTATAATATCAGTAACTGACCTTCTTAACTACCGAAATTGTTGTAACTGCTGTGTGTTACCCTATGGCTAAGTAATCACCCTACTACCCCCCTAATAGGATCAAATTGTTAAACGATGTCCTAATTAAATGGAATTTCGACAGTTTGTAGAACATGTCATTGTGGTGCATTGATAACTGTGTTTAACCCTATGCCCCCAACAGTTGAATTGCTAGCCCTTTAAAATTTGTATAGGAGGCCATTGGTTTACAATACTAAACCTTTTGTTAAATTAATTGTATAATTTGTGTAAAATTAATTCTGAATACTGTACATTTACATTCATGGTACCCTACAGTTAGTCTACGACTTTGCATGCGTTTCTGCCTGCAGAAACAACAATGTAATAAAACCTTAGCTTTTAAATCCTATGCAAAATAAAGAACCGAATATATTGCATTTTTTTAAATTGGTAATAGTGTACATATTTGGAATAGCAATATGTTGAAAACAATACTTCTGGGTTTTGTATCTTTCTGTATTAGAAGACAGCAACCTATCAGGCTGTCAGTTATAAAAATCGAAACATTTCAACCTTGGCATGCGGTGTAGCAAAAGAGCCTGGAAACCACTTGCAGCAGTTTGTATGTTGAACATTGTAATTTTTTTGAAGGGATTTGTTTTGTTCGTAACTCTTCTCCGTGAAGGGTTTGATGAAGTGAAACGTTACTACCGTGACAAGGAAATTAATTCTGCTGTGTACCATAAAATTCTTTCTGATGGCTCTACAACATCAATTAGAAGCTCAGACATACAGGTTTGCTGGTTTTTTGTACATTGTGACAGTGGTATTATAAATGTGTGCAATGTTTTTCTAAGGTTTCAGATCTGCTTTTTCTTGAGAAAAATCAACGTGTTCCAGCAGATCTTGTGCTTTTGAAATCATCAGAAAAGAATGGTAGGTGTTTTTTTTATTTTGTGCACAGACAAATACAGAAACTGTATCTGCTTCACCAAGAGATTTGCAAAAAACTTAATATAACACAATAAAACTGAAACCATGTAAAAATTGGTAAATAAACAATTTCATAACAACACCAATTAATTTCACACAGTTGAAATGTCAGCCTATGTCTAAGTTGGAAAGACACTGGCATTTCTAATGCATTTCATCTTTTGTTGTACTGTCGCACTTTCTACAAATAGTATTCTGTCATCCAAAGGAACCTGTTTCATACGGACTGATCAAATGGATGGGGAGACAGATTGGAAGTTAAGAGTTTCTGTTTCCCATACACAAAATCTTGAGTCAAATTCTAAATTGTGTAAATGTGAAGGGTCTGTTTTTGCAGAAAGACCACAAAATGTTATTCACAGTTTTGTGGGGACATTTTCGGTGGTAAGTGTTTGTTGAATGTTGTCTATGAAATTTGAAAAATACATCTTTTTAATGAACACCTACTTTTGTTTGTTTCCACAAGAGAAAAAAAAAGTTTTTACCTTACAGTGTCGGTTTAAATTGTGAAGTTAATAAAAGTTGTACTGAGTTGTGTTTTACAACTGCTTTTTTGTTGCTTCTATTTTAGATGAATGAAGAAGGTTTGTTAACTGAAGAGCCTTTGAGCATTGAAAATACTCTTTGGTCAAATACAGTGTTAGCTTCTGGAAATATTATTGGTTTGGTGGTATACACAGGTCGACAAACCAGAAGTGCAATGAATACTTCTCAGCCGGAAACCAAGGTACTGTCAGTGTTGTTTTAGCTTGGTTTGTCACACTTTTTAATTCTTTTTCATAGGTTGGCCTTCTGGACACTGAAATTAACTTCTTGACAAAAATACTTTTTGCTGCAGTTCTACTGCTGTCATTTGCACTGATTGCCATTAAGGTTAGAAATTTTATTGTGTATTTTTTGCTGATATTTAGTGTTCACTTTTTATTTTTTTGAGCAAGTAATGTAGTCCAAATATTTTTTGTCTATGTATTTGACCATTTGTATACAACCAAATGTTCATGCTTTTTTTCATTTATTCTCTTTTAAGGGTTTTCACGGACCTTGGTACCAGTACATGTTTCGGTTTGTTATACTTTTTTCCTACATTATCCCAATCAGCTTGAGGGTCAACTTGGACATGGGGAAAACTGTGTACAGCTGGTTTATTCAGAGGGATTTAAATATTCCGGGAACAGTGGTTCGGTAGGTAAATGTTCTATTTTAGTCATTACTCTAGATTTTTTTCTTCTGCCTCAGGTTTGTTCATCTGTTTAGCCAGAAAAAAGTTGTTCAAATTTTAAAGAAATAGATGGGTATCTGAAGTTCTGCTCTGTAACTTTTTATCCCTCAAACCCCAGAAACATAAATACATAAAATTGTAAGTCAGCTGGAAGTTTAATATTTTAATAGTTTGTACAATGCAAAATGTATCGAAGTATTTCATAACTCTTTCTTTGTTTCACTCTTTCTTATCCTCGAAAATTCCCCAATAATCAAAACTGTTGCTGGTGAAATGTGTGTTGTTGTGTGCAAAATGTGTTGGGCGATTTTATTTTTTGAGAATGTAAGATGTGTATTGTTAAGACAGCGGCACCCTGCAGTTGCACAGCTGTTGTGGGACGCCAAAAACTATTATTTTTGACAATTTAAATGCAGATATTGAATATGTATTCATTAAAATAAAAGGTAATTGTACATTTGGAAAATATCATTTATAGGGTTGTTGTGAATGTAGTATATCCAATGACAACATGGAGAATGCCATCTTTCAAATGTGGTACTGTGTACTTGAAAAAAACAGCTGATTTCCCGTTTCTGCCATTATTGTCTAGTGTCCACAGTAATTTTTTTATCTTTGTAGATCAAGTACTATACCTGAAGAGCTGGGCCGAATTAACTTTTTGCTTAGTGACAAAACTGGGACCCTCACTCAAAATGAAATGGTTTTCAAACGACTTCATATAGGAACGGTTGCATATGGTGTTGATACTATGGATGAGGTGAGTTTTAATTACATGTCTCTTTCCAAATGTTTTTTTTTTACTTTACAGGGTTTAAATCAAACTTTTGGCACATATAATTGGCATAATTATGGGTCTCCTTCAAGAAGGAGACCTATTGTTTTCACTCTGTTTTTTTGTTGTTGTTTTACTTCTTTACCCTGCAGCTTGTTCACACACTTTGTAATAGGTTTGTATGAAACGTTTACAGCTGGTAGATGAGTGGTGGAATTGTGCCAACTTGTTTTATTCTATAGCCCCAGAAGTTACCACACTAACCCCTTTAAATGGGTCAAATTGTTCAACAATGTCCAAATTGGATGAAATTTGGACAATTTGTAGAACATTTCCATGCGGTACAATGATTGTTGTGTTTTACATTATAGCCCCNAAGCTTCAAGTCCCGATGAGGTAATTATGACCCCCTTTCCTGGAGGGCATACTGTTTTTCTCCCCAGAAGGTTTGCCCATGCACTTTTGACATAAAATGTTTGGGCTTTTGGAATGAAATAGTGGTAGATATGGTCGTAGAGATATTCCATCCCTTTCGTTTGACCACGTAGCCCTGGTTTGTTACCCTATGAGCTCTAAAAAAGGAATATGTTTTTAGATATTTGTGGGTACAGAAACAATAGTTTAGTGTGGATTGTACACACAATTTGTTGATAGCACAGAAATGTATAGCAATGAGCATATCAGTTAAGTGACTTTGGTGAAAAGGGAAACCAAAAGCATGAGGCATAAACGCTGGTTGTTTATCAAGTCACAGTGTGTGTATGACCAGAACAAAAATCCCATGTCACTCACATTTGGCAATTTAGTGTTGTTTTTTTAGATTGTCGATTGGGTGATAAATTTACTGAACATTTATTAGACTGGTCTGCAGTTCTGTACTCATATTCTCAATTTTCCACATTTAGGACATGAAACTGGAAAACTGCATTATAACCCATGTGGTTTTGCCTGTTAAAAAGCTGTCTATAGGATTCACAATACACAAACATATTGCTGAACATTCTCTGCCTTCACACAAATTCAACACAAACATTTCTTTGCTTTTTGATTGTAGATTGCCCTTGTGAAATGGACTGAGACCGTTGGCTTGTCATTGAATGGTCGCGACTTGCATTCAATTCAACTGAAATCCTTTAACAACAGCTACCTAAATTTCTCTATTCTTCAGGTATGTATGTGCAATATTTAAGTAAGATAATTTTTTGACCAGAAACAGTTGCTATATGTTAGATGTGTGCTTGCCTACAAGTTCAAAGAAACCAAGAAACTATTGGTTGCATTGCACTTTTTATTGCAAATAAAATGCATTTAAACTGTTTTGAGAGATGATGAGTCTTATAATTTGTACATTTTTTAACAAGCCCTTTGTCCTACAAATTGGTACAATCAAAACTGTTTTCTGTTGAGTTACTTTTTATTCAGACTGTATATTTATGGGTCCCCATCCTGAAGGGGACACATATCGATTTCACTCTGTTTGTTTGTTTTTTTCTTTTTTCCGCCCTTTAGCTTGTCTATGTCATTTTGGCATGAAACGTTTTTTATGAAACTTTCACAGCTGGTGAATATGGTCATGGAGTTGTGCCATCTGTTTCATTTGGGTCAAATTATTAAACAATGTTTGAATTGGATGAAATTTACACAGTTTGTANAAAAAAAAAAAAAACAAACAGAGTGAAAACAATATGTGTCCCCTTTGGGAAGGGGACCCATAACTATTGATTGCATTTCACTTTTTATTGCAAATAAAATGCATTTAACCTTTTTGAGAGATGCTGAGTCTTATAATTTGTACATTTTATAACAAGCCCTTCGTCTTACAAATTGGTACAATCAAAACTGTGTTCTGTTGAGTTACTTTTTATTCAGACTGTATATTTATGGGTCCCCATCCTGAAGGGGACACATATCGTTTTCACTCTGTTTGTTTTTTTGTTTTTTCCGCCCTTTAGCTTGTCTATGTCATTTTGGCATGAAACGTTTGGCAGATTTTTATGAAACTTTCACAGCTGGTGAATATGGTCATGGAGTTGTGCCATCTGTTTCATTTGGGTCAAATTATTAAACAATGTTTGAATTGGATGAAATTTACACAGTTTGTAGAACATGCCATTGTGGTTTATTGATTTTTATTTGACCTCACAGCCACAGCAATTACCCTGTTAGCCCCAATTATTAAACAATCTCAAAACTGGATGAAATTTGGACAGTTTGGAGAATATGTCATTCTGCCCGCACAAACAATCATGTCAAAAACAAGATTAACTAACAATGGGACCCAATGTAAAATAATGAAGTGAATATATACCCTAAATAAATTGTGTGATAGTGTATATAGATTGGCAAAATGGTGAAAGCCACCATTTTAATTACACAAATATGTTTTAGATTTTTCCTTTTACATCTGAGAGTAAGCGAATGGGTATTATTGTACAAGACCATGACACTGGGGAAATAGTTTTTTATCTAAAAGGTGCAGATGCTGTAATGACATCAATTGTACAGTACAATGATTGGTTGGATGAAGAGGTATTTGAAGATTTGTGAATTATTGTGTTGTGGAATGTAAATTAAAAGCTGTGTTTCAGTGTGAAAACATGGCCCGTGAAGGATTAAGGACTCTGGTGGTGGCAAAAAAAGTTCTCTCTGGAGAAGTATACAAAGAATTTGAGGTGGATGGTTTTGTTTTTCAAGTTTTGCTTGCACTTTTTGTAGCTTGTAGCTATGTGTGACACTAAAAAATGCATTCCTAAGACATTCTAACTGAACCCACACATATTTTGTTTGGTTTATATAGAGAAGATACAAACAGGCAAAATTAAGCACGAATGACCGTGTGGCCAATGTCAATTCTGTCATCGAGTCATTGGAAAGAGATATGGATCTACTTTGTTTAACAGGAGTTGAAGACAAGCTACAGGCAGATGTTAGACCTACACTAGAATTACTTTGCAATGCAGGAATAAAGGTACTTGTACAACAAACTAGACAATTTACTATTTTTTCACATGCAATTGAACTTTTTATCACATATCTTTTGTTGGTGAACTAACTGCACAACTGATTGCAGCATGTTCTTTTTGCTATTCTAGATTTTTAAGTTATCTCGGAGCAGTGAATGTTGTTTTCTCTGGGTAGTAACTGTATTCAAAACCATAATTATTTGAACACTGTGGGTTATTGATAGGTTTGGATGCTAACAGGAGACAAAATGGAAACTGCAACTTGCATTGCAAAAAGTTCTTGTCTTGTGTCCAGAGATCAAGATATACACATTTTTCAGAAGGTAAAAGTATCGTTTTATCTCTGGTAGACTTGTCACGGAGGCATTACTTTTCAAAAAGTTTAATGATGGACTATGACTATAATTTGTTTCAGGTTGCAAGTCGAACTGAGACACATTTAGAGCTAAATGCATTTCGTAGACATGCACCAAATGCTGCTTTGGTCATACTCGGCACTTCATTGGAACTTTGCCTGCAGTTTTATGCAGTAGAATTTGTTGAACTTGCCTGTCAGTGTCCTGCAGTTGTTGTATGTCGATGTTCTCCTACTCAAAAAGCTCAAATTGTTACACTGTTGCGTAATCATACTTCAAAAAGAATCTGTGCAATAGGTGTGTGCTTGTGGTTGAAATAATAAACAACGTAGTTATCTGCATTGTTAACGGATAATATATGATATATACATCTTATGGTACAAAGATTTTGTAAGTAGTTTCTTGTTTAATTTATGCATGTAAAAGGTGATGGTGGCAATGATGTGAGCATGATACAAGCTGCCGACTGTGGTATTGGGATTGTTGGCAAGGTACCTGGTGATTAGTCATGTTATCTGCCTAAATTTGTTGTGCTTTTAAGTTTTGTACACTTTACTAAATTTAGGAGGGAAAACAAGCTTCTCTTGCTGCTGATTTTTCTATTACTCAGTTCTCGTATTTGGGGCCACTGCTGATGATTCATGGAAGAAACAGCTACAAGCGATCTGCAGCATTAAGTCAATTTATTATTCACAGAGGTCTTATCATATCAGTAATGCAGGTGGCAACCTTCTTAATTTGAATTTATAAACAATTTATCAAGGTTTAATTTTTCTTGTCTGCAGGCTGTTTTTTCTTCCATTTTCTTTTTTTCATCAGTTTCGTTGTATCAAGGTTTTCTCATGGTTGGGTAAGCCTTTTTTATAAAATCTGCACCTTGTCACAAGCATTTATTGTGGCCAAATTTACAGGTACACAACAATTTTTACAATGTTTCCAGTGTTTTCATTGGTCCTTGACCAGGACGTTAAGTCAAGTGTGGCTTTAAGATTTCCGGAACTCTACAGAGAGTTGCATAAGGTATTAATTTTGTTGTGCAAAAAGGTCTTAGTCTTACAATTTTGTTTTCCAGGGAAGATCTCTTTCATTAAAAACATTTTTACTATGGGTTTTGATAAGCATTTATCAAGGTAAGTGTGAAAATCCTGTTTTCAAATTCTTTTTTTTTTAAATTTCAATCTTCAACCATTTCAGGAGGAGTGATAATGTATGTTGCCCTGCTGTTGTTTGACACTGATTTTATTCACATTGTCAGCATATCTTTTACATCACTCATACTTACTGAACTGCTCATGGTGGCTTTGACAATTCGCTCATGGCACTGGTTGATGTTAATAAGTGAAGCTCTTAGTTTGGGAATTTACATTGCATCTTTAGCTATCCTGAAAGGATTTTTCGGTAATTATTTTTAGGTCACAATATTTAAACTACTTCAAAGTGTAATTTTAAAAAATAATGTCCTGTTTGTGTGCAGATCCGAATTTTCTTACAAGTACAGGCTTTCTTTGGAGGGTTTCAGTTATAACTGGTTTGAGCTGCCTTCCCCTTGCTATTGTAAAATATGCAAAAAGGAAGCTATCACCTCCAAGTTACTCAAAACTGGAAGAGTAAATGTTCTAAACCTGAAACCTTTATCCATTTTTTTACCATTTTCATCACTGTGGTATTGTACTTGCTGTGTCATTTAGTGGTACCTAGAGCATGATATAAAAATGGTACTTAAGTAAAAGTAAACTGTTCTTCATTCATTCACATTCTTCTAATGTAATTAATAATTTCTTTCTGCAATAGTGTGTATGGTGTATATTTAAAATTAATGCAAAAAATTACTAGATTGTTCACAAAACATGTAACACCTAAATTAAAAAAGTAAGGAAGCCAGGCGCTGGGTGTGTTGGTTCTGTACTGAGTTGGGTGAAACCCTTTTTGATGTCTGCCTCGTTTTTCAGCGTTCGTTGCACTCAATTTGTTGGTTTTGTTTTAAGTTGTATTTTAATTCTTTAATAGCTGTGGTGCNACTTGCTGTGTCATTTAGTGGTACCTAGAGCACAATATAAAAACGGTACTTAAGTAAAAGTAAACTGTTCTTCATTCATTCACATTCTTCTGATGTAATTAATAATTTCTTTCTGCAATAGTCTGTATGGTGTACATTTAAAATCAATGCAAAAACTTACTAGATTGTTCACAAAACATGTAACACCTTAATTAATAAAGTAATTATGCCAGACGCTGGGTTTGTTGGTTCTTTACTGGGTTGAGTGAAACCCTTTTTGATGTCTGCCTCGTTTTTCAGCGTTCGTTGCACTCAATTTGTGGGTTTTGTTTTAAGTGGTATTTTAATTCTTCAATAGCTGTGGTGCCTGCGATGTCAGCGAAATCGGTCCCACTTCGAAGCAATTGTTTAGCCATTTTCCAAAGTAATTTTAAGTGGCACATATGCTTGCAGACGGCACGGTTTTGGGGATTAAAANATGTCAGCGAAATCGGTCCCACTTCGAAGCAATTGTTTAGCCATTTTCCAAAGTAATTTTAAGTGGCACATATGCTTGCAGACGGCACGGTTTTGGGGATTAAAATGAACCACGCTTTCGGTTGGTGCTATTGGAGTCCGAGGGCTATATTCCAAAAAATATATTATGCCACATGGAATTAAATAAACCCTGGTAACAAAAAACGTGTTAGGAACGAAAGCTAAATAGCGCATTCGATTAGACCGTAATGTCTGTATGATCATGCCTTTTCTAGACATTAAACATACAGGCCGGAAATAATATCTAATCGATGCACTAGTTATATTACTTTTCTAATCCCTGATTCGGGCAACAAAAGTCACGGTCCAATTGGTCTTGAAATCCCAACCCTTCTTGGGGTAAACCATGCATAAAAATGACAATTGAGTCGGGATGTTCAAAAAAGAATAGCTGGCTATTCTAATATAGTTGTTTCGAATCGAAGTCTTATATAAATCTTAACAAAATTACAAGTAACAAAACAACAACAAAAGACTATTGATTTACCCTTGAAAAGTACCCCCATGCCTTCCACTTGAGCACTGGCACATAAGAGAAAGAGCGGGCATTTGTTAAGATTTGCCCCCCTTAAA
>QXVZ01018245.1:0-12688 GCA_008931825.1 Phallusia fumigata | reverse complement strand
GCGTTTGTATTTTAATTCGTTTCCCAAAATGCTCCTAAAAATCCTCTATTTTGAACAACAAAGCTTAAATTACCTCTTCCGAATTTCATTATTTGTGGGCAGTTTAGGTCAAGCCAACTCAAACGTATTCTTTAGCTTTAGGCATTGAGTTACAGCAAAAACACATAGAACTACATGAATTGTAATCTTGTTTCCTGTCTTGGGCAAGAATCCAAGTGCTGTATAGCCACAATCGCATTTTGTTGTTGATCTATTTATCTGCAAGCATCACAAATCACAATTCACCTTTTGTCAGACACAATCGGCTTATGCACGTACAACACAGAGGACCAATGACCACTATGACGTAGGGTAGTGTTACGTCACACTAATAAGGATCATTTTAACCTGTTTTTCGTCGCACATAAGTTAAAAATGTAACCAGGGAATTTTGGCAAAACTTACAAAAATTATGTTCAGTTATTTAAGGGATCGAAAAAGTTGACCTTGATTATAATCCAAAATTGTTGGTTGTAAACGATTACCAGGTTGGAAATCACGTAAGTCTAAATTTGTACCGTTGTTTTTGCAGGATTTGAGAAATTGGCCGCATAAAAATAGTTGAAAGTTAATTGTTTTTCATTTTACCTGTGTCATTATGATAAGCATAAAAACGATTACCAATAGAAAGTTACCCAATGCTAAAATAGCGCAGCCTGTCGCTATTAAGAAGTCAAACATAATAAATTTACGAAAGCCGACTAATTTTGGCGCTCAAAAACTTGGAAACGATCCAGGATAGTACCTAATTTCAGTTCTAATTAGAACCGCCAACCACTTCTTTCCAACTAATCGAGCCTTGGCCGTGAGCGCACACTTATATTTGTCTTCTATTTGCAAGTGACGAAATTATACCCGGACCGTCGTTTGGCGAATTTTATCTTTAATTGCAGCACGACAAATTAAGCTTCGGTTATTTTTGGAAATGCGTGGCGACGTAAAAGTGAAGGTGTGCTCCCACAGGAACCGCTAAATCTGTTGTTATCACATTTTACGTGCAGCTATCGCCTTGCATTACAAACACAGTCGAAAGTCTGTGTAACATTTTAATTGCACCCTGTTATATTTTGACTATTAGTAGCACGATTTTGAAATGCACATGCCTTATAAGGTGTGTGCTGGTGCTGGGTATAAATGTATATAGTGCACCTTGTAACAATCACAGACATACACTTCAAATATCATTCCCTCTGTATTTATATGTTTACGTAATCTTTTGCTACTTTCTAAGGAAACAAATGAAGTAAGGACAGTTGCTTTGAGACATAGGTTTTGAAATTATGTTGCAAAAAAGAAATTATTGGTCTAGCTTTTCTATTGACCCTTTGCACCATTTTGTGATGGCGTATTTGCATGAAAACTAATTTGGAACGTAAATATGTTGTTCGTGCAACGATGACCGAATGTGCGAACGACCAAATATGCGTCCGATAAAAACACTTTGCATTGGTTGGCAAGGTTTTCATACTTACTTAACATCTTAATGTGGACGTTCAGTTATGTAAGTAGACCAATTTGCGATTATAGAGTTAAAAAATTCACGATTTAACTGCATTATGCGGCCGAAACTGCACGATAATGAAAATCATGACAAAAAATAGGAATTCCAAATATTCCTGGTCTTATCTGCGTCGCGTCATCAAGAATTTGCGGCGAAAAATATTCTCCACGCTATTTCGAGTAATGCGTTTTACACGTACCTCGTTTTGAGCGCAGCGACGCCACAGAACTGTGATGTCAGAGCTTTCTTTTTTCTTGTGCTCTGCCGACATAAATACGGGGCGAGCGGGAGAGATGAAGCATACTTGACAGGGCTTGGCCTTAATTTGGGCCTAGTTTGCGGATAAGAAGGTGCAGCGTATGTTTGTGGTACCAGCCGGTGCAGAAGGGTCCGCTTTGGGCACGGCCGGGCGGTCCATGACGCCGCCTGGCCCCGAAAGATGTTTGTGTGGGTGTTGGCCGCCCTATAGAGTATATATATTCGACACAAGTCGTTGGTGCTTTTATAACGAATACGACAATCATAGAAGTGTTTTGTGGTTGGCTTGCAAAGTTGCGATTGTGCTGCGAATTTTTCTGGTTCTAATTTTTTACCTTTTTTTAGATTGTTAAGCTTACAAAAATTCTGAATTTTTGAATTGATCAAGAAAAACTTTGAAATAAAAAAATGAACACCATTACGGTAAGTCTAATTATTCTTTACTTTTCTTTACATTTACATTGAACAATATTCAAATAGTGTCTTAATGTTGCTTACAAACCACCAATAAACCAGGGCAAGTTAGCTGTACGAGATAACTTAATACTTCATCTACTTTACTTGCTTTTTACCACCGTTATTTTCCTGCTTACCTTGTGGTTCAATACGTTTCATTTTCTTCTACAGATTTTCACAAGCGCCATTCTTATTGTGGCATGTTTCGTCAATCTCACCCAAGGGTCGTGCTATCTGGGACTTAGTTGCTATGATGTGGAAACCAATAAAACGTACAGCCCTGGGGACAGCTGGAGAACGCCGAAGTGCACAAGCTGCGATTGTTCGGCACAGATTAGCCCTGTGGTAAGTTGTGCTACAGTTTTTGTGTTCTGTTGACGAGAGTGACGGTAGCAAACGATGCAGAGCCTTCACCCGTACAAAAATCTAGATTGACTTGATCGCTAAAAAGAAAACAACATGTAAAAAAATAAAATCATTTCAGCAGTAAGTCGTTCCAAAAAAAGACCACTTGTACAAAGAAATAAAACAGTCATTCTATGTCGGTTATATCTGTTCCAAAGTTCATTGGTGTAAGTTGAATGAAAATACCGCCCATATAATGCTCTTCGCACATAAATATAAGGTGCCAACCATGACCCTGTTCAACACACTGAAATCAGCTTCTTAAAAATCGTTTGTTTTTTTCAACAGAAACTATGTCTTGAACTTCTACCTCGTCTTAAATCAGTAAAAAAATCGAAGTTTCCAGCCCGCTTCGAAACTGACATAAATGATGACAATGGTCAGTTTGTGGAAGTCGTGATTTCGGAAGAAGCGGCACTCAACTTTGAATGTCCTCCGATCGAATTCGACTTCTTTGACGCCATGCAATCGTTTCGTTTTGTCAGTTATGTCACCAAGACGGCCAGCATGCACTGTTGCACGTAAGTAAACCTTACCTTAAAATATTTGTAAAGGCTTTTTTGTCAAGTGCTTCAAAGAAAATCCCTACAGCCAACGTAGGAATGTCACAAGGGTTGTGAAATAACGTTGACCCAACTACAGCACACAAATTTCCTGTTGTACATTCAAAAACCCAATATTCTTCAATCCACCGGGATGACAGTTGCTTGCTAAAAGTCTCGTCTGTGTGCGAATACAAGCAGCCAATGTAGCAAACCTTCCGATCCTTGATATCAAAGTAGTAAATCTGATTAACTGTAGTTCATGATGAAGATTGGTTTCAAAAAACTATTAACTGCAAATTATCCCCGTACTTTTGTTAAGTAAAGGTTGGTTATTTACCTTTACGCTGCTACACAAGTGATAAACCCGATCAGCCTGCCATTTTATGGTGTATTTAGCATGTACACACCTATTTATATACAACCAGTAACAACAGTTCCACATTTCGGTGTATTAATCCCTGTTTGTGTCTACACATACTTACATAGCTTCCATCTACTTTGCAGGGCTGCGTACCCAGTTCAAATACCTCTGCAATGTGAAGCCGTGTTAAACAAGCAAACCTGTCAGCACAACGTGTACTTGAGAAACACCAAGCAACCATGCACTGGCCGAGGACCAATGTCATTTATTGGAAAATAATTCTTGTGTTTTTTTTCTGTTGCCTTACACAGAGACTGTTTTATTTTGCTGCGTACTTTGTCGTTTTTATTGTTAATTTTTTTGTTGTTGTTTTATCTTTAAACTGTGTGTTTTTGTTTGTCAGATTCTTCCCGTTGCTACTATTTTTCCTGTTTTTGTTTCTTCGCCCAGATAATGAAAATAAAACTAAATATAAAGGATACAAACTTGTTTTTGCAGGACACAAGCAATTCGGGCCTAAAAAAATAACCAACAAAAGCATTTTGCTAAAAGCTTAAGCGGCACAGTACACTAAAACTTGGACAAATATAACAAAGAATAACAAAAAAATTGAACAACTGCGTAAAAGGGAAATCGCCAAAGTAAACGTCCAGCCCAGTGGTTCCCAAAACAGGGAGGCGATTTATGAGTTGAGGGAAGGAATTTTCCACGTTCAAACTGTTTAAGATTACTTCATACCACTTGTTAGTCTAGTAGGGGAGGAGTGAAATGTTCTGAAATAAGCTATAAAAAGGTTGGGGAACCACTGGTCTTTCCCAACAAAAACACATTACACGTTATTTAATAAATTTACAAACGAGACATCGTGTCAGAGTTTAAATAAAGTAATTGCATGATGTTATGAGCAGATTTCCTGCAGGCAACTATATCTTCAAATAAACAGTTAAACGTAGTCACCGCACATTGAACAAACGTGGACCCCAAACGTGCCAAATCAGATCACGTATGTAAATATGCAGCTTTGAATGCATAAACATAGCAAATGCGCTAAAACTACACGGAAAACCAATCATTCAGTAAATTTACAAGACAAACAGTCTTTGTGCGCATGCTGACTTTACCCAAACAATGATAACGTTTTCACCACGGCCAAAATCGCAAATCTGTACGAAACTTTAACACAAAGCATTAAAAATTGAAAAAAAGACATGAGAAAAGCAATCAATCAAGTTTATTTTTTTCACAGCGCCCGAAAATGAAATAAAGCACAAGAATAAATTAACGTTTTTCAAAAAAAATGCATCAACTTAAGCCACAACCACATCAACTTTCCAACGCAAGCAAAACAGTTAAAACTGCAACAAACATTGTTGATAAAGTTGTAAAGGGTTTTAAATAACCAGAGCCATTGTTTCCGCTGTCACACGAACTGCAGCATAGCAACAATTCATCTCCGTGTTTTTTGTGGTTTAAACTTTCACATGTGCTAATTGTGTTATTGCAATACTTTATCAATGTTCGTCCATTTCCCGAATGTACAGTTACTGAAAAGTAAAAAATGGTGATAAATCAATTACTCCTGCTGCGTTACCGAACCTACCGACCGAAAATGGGTTATTGGTGTGCTGTTTGAGGTTTTACGGCTGGTTAGTGCAAAAAGAATCTTCCAGAACTTTAAATTATTTGGGCCTATACTATGCAAGTCAAAGTGTTGTTTTCAATACTTTAACAATTTGTACTTCGAAACATTAAACACAGATCTGTTCATAATTTTCATCATAAATATACCGGCCCCAAAGTTGTTGAAATAGTTTTTGTTCAAACGCTTCAGCAACAACTCATGCCAGCATCAGCATATTACTTCGGCGTCTTGTGCAAGCCCCATTGCATCACTGATGATGGCATTATTGTGTGTTTGTTCAAGTCGCTTTCAACAACTATTTGGGCCAGTAAATTATAAAAAGTAATACGTGTTTTTCAAAACAACTCGCTTAAACGTCGTTCATTTTCAGCGTTTTGTGTTATAGCTGAACCAACCGGAACTAATAGTGTGGCACTGGCTCGCTTCAGAATCCGGGCAATGTTCTCTGTGTATGTGGAGTTCCTTCTTCGCACAGTAGCCAAGATTTCGCGAGTAGCAGTAATAACAATTCTTGTATCCCACGACTTGTGTCAAAAGCGCTAAAAAACAAAGTGTAAAACTAACCCAAATATTTAGTCTTTTATGAGCCGGTTAAGTTGCCAGACATGCGTTGTTTTAAAAGCAATATCATATCAAGTTAGAACAGACTGACTCGAATCAGTGTTGCAAGCCTCGTACTTTTGGTAAACAAGTTTTGAAAATTCTGCATGTCATAAAAAACATTTAGGTGTTCTTCTAATTACAAAGATGGAAATTTAAAACAAAATGCTGTCCATTGTGATACAAGTACATGAAGTTTCCATTTTTCATCCACTTTTCGTGTTTTTAATGTTTTTCGTAATCGTCATCGATGGTGGCAATTAGGTGTTTTTCTGAACCACTAAGACTTATCCATGAAAGTATTTCACAAAAACAGCTCATTACATCAAAAAACATTCCTTAGTTGTGAAACATGTCTCGTACTTGTGGTAAAAACACCATTGTCTTACGAAAATGTTAAACCTTTACTGCCTTTATTCTAAAAAACTAAAACCAGCACATTCCGAAAAGGATTGACGTCATAACATAAAACCACCGGTATTTAATTCCCGCTAAAGGTCGATTATCGACGCTTAAACCTGATTTACCCGAACAAAGTAAGGAGAAAGTCCCGACGAAATATGCACGCGGGACCTTAATCTAGACTTACCGAAAAACCCGATTAAATACTTTGTTTCCATGTGGTTGACGATTCGCAAAAAATACCACCGAAGAATCTTTACAAAGATTTTCGCTTGAACCGAATAACAAACCAGTTTCGTTTTTTTTGCAGATAAGTCTCGAATTGGAAAGAAGCTTTCTGAAAAACTATTTTCTTACTTGAATCATAAAACTCAACCCATTAACGTTGCAAAGATTAGAACCTTTTCTGCTGCCCTAAACACACAAGGCCTCTAGCAACTTTCATCCTATACAACAAGGTAAGCTACCTATTCGTTACGATTTATAGCTCCAGGCGACTTATCTATTTACGTGATTACCTGCATAGGAAGGGCAACCGTTTGCAGAGTTTCAGGTATACGTGGATTGTCTGAGGTGGAGACGGGTTTGTGGTACGATTTGATTGTAGAAAATTTGTAAACTTATAATGCTTTGTGTAAGTTATTTATAAATAAGTCAGATACGTATTGTACCACTAAGTTTGTAATGTTTGTAAAACACCTTCAAGTTGTTGGACAGTTACTGTCAAACTACATTTTAAATGTAAACAACAAACCCCAGCTTTCGTAAAACCAAAATCGCACTTTTGTACTCACTTGCGTCACCTTGCGGCGATACTACTGGTTAAACTTTCTCGCGATTGTGGGCATATTCAGCCGACGTTTGTGTCTAAACTTACTGAGTGGTTCTGATACACAATAACGAGATATCTGGTCAAACATACATTAGATAGTGGTGGAAAAGCATTTTTTCTATTCCTTTTTGGATCAATTGGCTCGAAAACGAAAAAATTCGTAACTGCGACATAATGCACACGAAACATGTTTGCAACATAACTCGTTGTCATTATCATTGTTTTGCTTGTTGTTACTTAATTGTCAAAAAGCATAATAATACAAAAAATAGTACAACCCACAATCCTGCGTGTGAGAGCAAAATAAAAACATAAACGGTAAAGATACTAAAACGTCACAGGCAAGGTCAGAACTATAAAAAAACTCTTGTACCTGTAAATAAATAAGTACAACACTGACAGAGTTCGTTTTTACAGTTTAATACCTATAACTGAGTTTTCCTGGTCCGTTGTCAAACCAGCTGCATCTTTTTAACGGGTCCATTCAGCACCTACAGGTTCTTTCCCAACTCGTCAATTTCATTCACAACAAACTCCATGTTACTCGGTTTAACTTCATCATTTATGACAATCATACGAAAGAAGTTGGGGAACTTTTCAAGTGGTTGATATCCCACTAGCATTGATCCCCGCTCCGTCATGCGTTCTTTAATCTTTGGTGGAATTGCTGCCACCTCGCGGCAGAACTTCTCGTCGGCCAGGTTCCACTTGGTGTCGCGCAAGCGCTTGGGTAGATACCAGAAGCATACGTTTGTACATTCAGGCTGAAAATAAACAAATAAAAAGGTTGAAAAGGGCGGACATACTAAAGTGGGGAAATGAAATAGGATAAAATAGGATGTTTTGTGAGATATATACATGGTAATTGCCATAGAAGTTGCCATAGAAAAATAAGTTGGGATACTGAAACATGAAAACTATACATAGCCTATTAAAAATACAGTAGCCTTGTTAAACGGAAAATGAATTTTTGTAAATTTCTATGTTAGGAATTAATTAGTTTCGTGTGTTCGTATTTTATAATTTTGTTACATCTGTTGGCTTCAACTGACAACTAACTCTGAACCGTTGTGTTGTTTTGTGTTCTTACCTCTATCACGAGTTTAAAGCCTTCTCTTTCACGAACAAGCTCGCACAAGTATCTCGCATTTTCAAACGCCTTTTCCACTCTACGCTTCAAACCGTTTGTCCCACGTGCTTTCCACATCAGCCACAGTTTCAAAGCATCAACCTGCAGTAAAAGGTGTAAAGTCAGAAACCTTACAACGTACACGCACAAATGTGCTCAACTAGAATTAGGGAAATGATAATAACATACCGCATTTCCTCGACTTGGGCCTGTGCAGCCTAATTAATACATTGTCTCAAAAACACATGGGGTTATGTCTGTCGGTTGCCAGAGTTGCGAGGAATAGCAGATCAAGCCCCACAGCTTAAGTTCTATACACAAACGGGACAATTGCCCATAACACTGCAGAGTTTTGCCCCTATAATTTTCCGTCCCATTTTTGGCCACCTTCCAAGTGCGCTTGTTCCGCAATGGTTTCATAGTTTCGATTTTTGTGTGTGGAAATTTGGTGTTTGGTCCAACTCAAATTTTACCTTTCGTCCGCACTGAATCACTTTGCTGCCAACGTCAAACTCGGAGCTGTACAGTGTCTTGTCTTGTTGAAACAGATAGGGTACGTGTATAGAGTGACACTCTTTCAGAATGTGCTGTATAGGATAAATCAAAAAACCATTTGCTGTGTCAAAACATTGTAACACATTACCGCGAAAGTGCAAGAATAAAACTTCTCAAATTGTAAAAAAAGGTATTTCAAAGCCATGGGCTGTAGGAAAAAAGTCACTATTTGTAGCATGTTTTAGGGTTATGGCAAACTTGTTGATTATTGACAAGTAAAACTTTCCTAAACTGTAACTTACCGCATGTTTGGTCACAAAAACGCAACATTGTAATGGTGCCATCATCATTTTGTGCGGATTCCACGTTACAGAATCAGACCTACAAAAACGGAAAGGGCTTTAAAAAAATGGAACACGGCTCATGGGTAAAAAAGGAAAGAAAATTCGCTTTCGTAACCAAAAAAATTGCCCAAAAGTTTACCTGTGAATTCCGTCACATAGATGTCGGTGCTTGTCGGTTATCATCACCCCTCCTCCCCACGCTGCCTGTAAATAATCGCCCAACATTAAAAAGGTGCAAATACGTTATGGTTTCACCGACTCTTGAACATTTTGTTACATTTTTCAAAATATTTTAATACTGTCCTTTTTGCTTGTGTATAACACGGGATTGAAGTGGGGCCAATATTATAAAAGTGCCTATAATTTGTAGCAAAATGCCGAATTTGGAATCTGTAACTAAGGGGGTTTGGGGGGGGGGATAACCCCTCTGGTCCCCCTAGCTACGTCATTGAAAGTGACCACCACAATGAATTATAAGCTTATATTTGTTGCACCCTACATTTTTGACATAAAAAACGCAAAACTTTTCTGCACGAAAATTCAAATCTTACGTCGACATGAAGCCATATTCCATACTTCCGACAAATATCAGCGATTTTGTTGAGCGGGTCAAAAGCACCAAGTACGGTTGTTCCTGCGGTCGCTATCACAGCGAANAAATGTGTTAAATTTCCTTTCCTTCGTTATGTCGGCTAAATCTGCTATATATTCTGTCCCGTTGAGCCATACTGATCATTTGGATACCAAGGCCTGGTATTGCTTTTCTCCAACCCTCGTGTGCCTTCATAAACCTATTTTACCCACGTTAGTTGCTGGGCGCTTGTTGCCACTAAGTACTCTTTATGAATTAGCGTTTGCCTTACCCACGCAGAAGCGTAAAATTTCTTGCGATGGTCACCGGAAACGTGGGGGCTTCCCCTCCTTGCACGCTTGGTTAACTCATGCGCGCAGAGGTGGAAAAGTGACTAGGCAAATTTATTTCTTAAAAGGATGACTTTCAGTTTGTGAAAAATGGACGTTTCACGAACGACTCGGTCTCCGGTTTTCAGGGCGTGAGATGTATACGGGTGCTACAAAAACAACCTTCTTACCACTCATTATAAGTTGTTAACTTTATAAAATGACTCCAGTCACTTTACCCAGAGACAATCGCATGCACTTTATTACCTGATGCTTTAAACCCACTAAGGATTAGGTCATAAATCTGCACTACAACGGTGAAATACTCAAAACATAATTTCTTCTGTGAAATTGGTAGATTCTGTACAATCATAGATGGCACAACCAAACACTTCGCCAACTCTCTACTTTTAGCAACCAAATCTAATTCCTTGGTGTGATTAACTTGATATTGCGAGACAGAAACTTTGCATAGATTGTTCTCTCCAAATCACACACAACCAAACCTGCATTTTCAGCCTTTAACAAAAGGCATACTAGACACTACAGCAGTGTGTCGTTTGCCACATGGTATTTTGACAATGAAGCAAGGTTTTATGACGCAATAATCTTGAAAGTGATTATAGCCACAAGATCAAAATGGCATCCTCGTAAGTTGCAGCTAAGTCTGTCAAACAAATCCAAAACACTGATTGTTAAGCGATATGCAAAGACGAAATCAAAGCCAAATGTCGGGATATGTTAACTTCTCGGCCGACCTAATCGAGACGAATACCAGGTCTGACCCTGTCGGTTCTAAAAACGAAACTATGGCAACTGAAGCCAACAATTGGAGGGTTTTACCATACTTATTCAAGCATAGGCATATGCCTTGGCAACATCCGTTAGGAAATTAACAAGCCAGTGTTATTCAGCAGTGCCCCTGTTCCTAACTCCATCTGTACCACACTAGAAACTTCGTCAGAAAATTTCCTCTACTTATTGCTTCCCGTTGTACTTCCTCAATTGGCTTTATCTTCATGAAAATTCGCGATTATAAGCTCTCCCATGTGTCGCTGTGCCTTTTTCTTGCACACAACGCAATCAATACAACGATCCACTTTGCGCAACCCTCTGACAAAATTGTTGATTAACCAATCACCGGGACTTACGGGGTCATGTGTAAACCAGAACATGTACGTTGTTTTTAAATTATGTCACCAAGAGCAGTTTAAGGTTTAATATTTATATCGGACAAAATTGTGCTGATACCTATACAATCATCTGTTACATTTTTTAAATGAGACACCCAGATATAAAACATGCGTTAGATTTTTTATTCTTGTGAGCAGACTTACTGATTGCAGTTTTAAAGCCGAAATGTTAAGTCATGCTTTAGTTGCTGCTTCCTAATAAATCTAAAGTTCGACATCCAGTAGAGCACCCAGCAAACATTGCGGCTAACGGAAAAGTTAAATCAGATTTAACTTTGCCGTCACCCGCTTTAAACGAGAAAAACACGCTGTCGCCACATAACGCCGGCTGGTGTGAATGCCCCGCCGCTTGCCGCGAGATTAAAAACCGCACCGCTACCGTTAATCGCGTCTGGTGTAAAACCCCCTTAACTAGACTTGCCATTCGTCCCGTTTTAAGCCGGGACAGTCAGTCAACACGTCAGGCGATCAAGCACTATTGTTGTTCACCTATTTAATGCTGTGTTTTTTGTTATTGCCGTTTTTGTGATTTGATAACGCTCGGGTTCGCTTCTTTTTGAACTCTGTGTTTTCAAATCCCAACAACACATCATACGTTTGTTTCAAAACTTCTGCATTGGCACCAGGTTTATTTCATGATATCAATATATACTGCATTCACCAGTTACCCAGTTGGTGGCCGACCATACGACAGCGTCTCAAGTTGAAGTTACGAAAACATGGTTTTGTTAGTGCGATACCCTGAATTGTTTGACACCAATTGCTTTGTGTGAAGCAAACATAATTTACGCAGTCAATTAATTTCGCCAAGAAGCGTTTGTTATCTTTTTGTTGTCAGCAAGTATCAGGCCTCATTTTAGAATTTTTGTTTTCGAAGACAACCCAAGCCAATCTCCACAGATTAAACAATGTCACCGAAACCATTTATTAAAGCAGTCGCTTAAATTTAATCGATTTCTGTTCTCTTTTAAACGGTTCTCAAGATAATTTCCCTGTGGGATACACCGCGTTAATTTGACCCCATTTGGCGGATTGATTTAAATATTTGATTATAGGAAACCGCGTTGACCTGTGGTAAAGTGAGCCAACTGAAGATAGATCCAGAATTCATCTGGGATTTTCACCCACATGAACCGCTTTTATGACAGCCCGCTATGCGCCAAATCAAGGCCACTCACATAAGGCAGCAAACAAGTGACATCACTCGCTTGTGACATTTGGAAAAAAAGAATAACTTTGTTGCCCTTGAAGTTTTATTTTAGTACAAAGATACTCCAAAAGAATACTCGATTTTTCAAGTCTGTGCATAATTGCCAAATTCAGATCGCTTGTATTTTTTCTATTACAGTTTTTTTACTTCCAGCTAAGTTTACGAATAAACATTATCATTGCGTTAGGAACTAAAACAGTAACGAAATCCGCTTGATTAAAAGTGTGCAATACGTCCAACATGACTTTTATTTGTGTAATATTTATCCTCTGTGTACGGAAAAACTAATACTCAAATTGAGCCCACCATTGGATACGTCATTGCAGTTCCGTGGAATCATTTTTCAATTGATTTTGTAAAGTTGGTGACTTCAGTT
>QXVZ01018241.1:0-23201 GCA_008931825.1 Phallusia fumigata | reverse complement strand
ATTCTGTTTTCTGCAGTAGCGATCAGGACAAAGCGTTAGTAATCAACGCTGTTCCAAAAGTTGTCCGCGCAAAAAAATTTTTTTGGGTGTAAATCCGCGCAAAAATAAAACTTTCCAATCTGACCGATGTTCATCGCTGACTCGCGCGACCTTCTCGTGACCTTGTCGTGACCTGCAAACAAACTTGCAGAGGATTCGCAAACATGACATTTCGGTATTGTTTGCAAAGAGCTAATGCAGTTTGAGGGAAAAAACGGTTGGCTACACCAATGACAATTTGGATCTGACAATTCGGATCACAGTTTCATTTTTATTCTAAACTGGTTCCAAACGTTGATCTAAACTGTCATAATGTCTGTTAATTGTTTTAAATTACTTCTCATAAATAGCAAACAACTTTTGTTTGGTATAAATTGACGCATTTGATGCAGTTTACTTAAGTAAGTAGTTTAAACCAGCAAACTGAGACAATACGTTACAATAAACAGTGGACAGAATCAGGAAAAGCAAAAAGATCGATAAATAAACATTGGCGTATGTCAGGATTTCGAAAAATCCCACAATGAAACGCAAGTCAAAATCCAAACAATGAAAACATATCTGAACTGAAGGAAACTGGAATTATATTTTTATTCCAATGCATTTACACCAAGTGTATTTATGGTGATGCACCCAACTCTCTTTGAGACGCAGGTGCCATGTAACGCTGTGCGATAACTAGGCAGCTCCTGCAAATTTAACAACAAAGCAATGTTTTATTGATAAGGGTGCAATTTATGCAGCAATCTCCTACTTGGTGGTTTAAGTGCTAACGATTTTTAGATGTCACTACATCACAACGAAAGTCAAGACGATTTGATTTCCTAGCGTTATTTATCCCCAACACGTGCCTGTAAAGCCGATACTTGTCGTCACTTCTTTCAACAATTTTGCTTGATTATCTTTATTACGGTAAAGTTCGGAACGGCGTAGAGCACAAAGTAGGTGAACGCCAAATTAAATATCGACACTCTAGTTTCCTCCATGTTATACAAATATGTTTCCCTTTACAGACGTTTCTTTATAGACGTAATTTCAGGATTAATGGCTGGAGACTGGCGCTAAACTGCTTACATAAATCTTCGCGGTTAGTAAAGAAAGTTTTCTTCAGGGGTATGGTGCCTGCGCGACTGTTGGCCAAATCATTAGCAAAACTTCGATAAAGCCATTGACTTACGGGAAACGCTCTTGTCCATAAACGCAGTGACCGGATTTGTTTGTCCGGAGCGCGCGATATTTTCCGGGAAATGTTCTGATGGTTAACGCCGCCCACGCTAAAAACAAGTGATACTAAAACCTACAGTTGCAAGTAGTTTGCAAACACAACTTTTTGACATTATTCGCAATGATCTGCTGCAGTCTGAGACACAAGGTGTAGCAGCAATGCGTTCAACCTCGATCTACCAATTGTGACTTCATCCTTTTCACCGTTCATAATGTTTTAATATTGCGCAGATATTTCCGGCCCGATAATTGATTTAGTGCTGTTTGGTTATTATGTTTTATTTCACCAGGCAAAATAAACTCAACGCAAAACAATAGTTAGCTGCGCTGATGAAAAATCGAGGCCCTACTCTTTTTTTTCTTCACACGCCAAATCTTTACTGAAATTGTCATAAAATCTGTCTGATCCTTTTTAAAATAAATTCATCGAATAGCGATAATTTTTTTTAATTTTTCCGCATTCAATGCGGGTGTGCCAAGTGAATTGTTTAAACAAGTAAATATAGCGACAAGTAGTTCAAAAGGCCAGTCGACAGTATTAGGAATAGACAATGCAAAAACACTGAAATAAACATTGGCGTACTTCAGGATTTTTAAAAGTTCTGCTATACAGTACAACCAGATGTTAACAAGAACAAAAATATCTCATAAGGAGACCAACCATTTCCCTGCAGTTATTCTTATCATGATGTACCAAACTCCTTTCGAAATGCTAGTGCTTTGTAAACGCTATGCTATAGCGGGGTAACTCTATCAAACTAACTATGGCCATGTATGTTTGTGATCTTTGGTTTTACCCCCTTTTGAGGCGCGCAGCTATGTTTGCTTTTGTGAGGTTGTTGCTATCTCGTCCTTGACCTTGCCTTTTACAAAGCAAAATAAGCCAACTTGGTTGAAATCAGGTTAACAAAGGTACATGGAGAGTAAGCTAGATTGTCGTTGAAGCGAAAAACCAAAATTTAGTTGCTTTTGCAAAAAAAAATTTACAATTACAAAAAAGTAGGTTTTTGTTGCGTCAATTATTCGTTGCTATAACATGCATGAAAAATAGAAGACAAAACGAAAACAACACAGAGAAAATGTTGTTCAGATATTGCGGAGTTTCACTAAAACCCCGTTGGATGAGTGAAGCGAAACGCCCGGAACCGGTTTGGGTTTTGCCGTCTCCGAGTCTCTATAAAATTCGAACCGCCTCAAAAGTTGACCTATCACCACTCGCATTTGGTGCATGGAAAAATGCTGACCGATGCAGTTTCTGGAAAGCAGTTAAATTATTAACTTCAATTTTTTAGGACACAAAATGTTGGCACACACTTAAGCCATTAAGGATGGGGATAAGGCAGAAAGTTTCATATGCAACTAATTTTGCGAACAGTGATATAAATAACTCGTATATCAAGTTCGTTTATGTTGATGTTCGTGCCTCGATCCAACAGCTTTGAAAATGTTCAACTTGGCTTGAACTCAAAAAACAGATATATCAGATGCAGTTTTGCACAACTGGCAGACTGGTCCAGCTGTTTTTGAAATGACATGAATTAAACCTCAAAATGACATTTATAGTCGCTAAGATGGCCGAGTGGTTAGCGCGACTGCCTTGTGCTCGCAAGTTGTAGGTTCTAATCCTGTTTCAGTCGTTTTTGTTTACCTGAGCAAGAAACTTAAGCAACATTGATCCAACCCAGTTGACCTAAATTGAAGTCACCAACTCCAAAAAATCGAAAAAATCAAATAAAAATCCAACGGAACTGCAGTGGGGCAGTAGCTCGACGGGCTCATTGCGAGCACAACTCATTCAGGCGTTCGTCCCCCCGAGAATAAAAATGAAACAAACAAACAACCCGGGTTATTGACCCACGGTGCTTTTCCCTGTGGCAAAATCGACTTGGTCTTGCCTCATGGTATACCAAAGTTAGCGAAAATGTTTGCAACTAAATCATACCAGTTTGCTTGTTTAAGTAACGCAACTCCACGTTTGTCTTGCCACTTTTTAATCGGTAATAATATTGGTGGCATGCTTACCGTGGACCAGCAGAAAAAGGAAGGTATGAGAAAGGTTGACGGTCGACGGAATTTTCGGTTGTGAATCTTTCAGGGTTGAACTCCTGTTGAATAAAATTTTCTTCCTAAATTTTTGTTTCCATCTTAGTGAACTCCAAGAAATTCGATTTATGATTTAATCACATTTGCGTAAAGCTTCAAACAAGAGTTTTAACACAAACCCATTGTTTTAACGAGAAAGTGCCAAATTAGCAATTAGTGCTTGTACAATTTACGCTAGTGGTCACTACACCTACGTCATCAACACGTCATATCGCTGTTTGTATTTTTTTACCTGGGGTTTTTCCCAGATTTCGGGATGGCGGTGAATAATAAAGAGGTTGACCATTACAATCTGTCCTTTCTCCAACTTGATCTCTTTGTGACCGTTGAATCGATGTGAGATGGTGACGTCATCATCCATTTGACGACCGACGACGTGTATGGGGGGCATTAAACGAATACTCTCTTTAATGCATTGTGTTAGGTAGCGAAGTTTGTTCATGTCCGCTCTGGTGAATGCAAAAAAGAGTGTAAGTTCCTCTTGCATCATGTTCAATTGCATAAGTTTTCAATGCTTACAAGTATGATGTTAAAACTAAATTAAAACTGCATGAGATTCACTTTTATGGAAACATTTACTTTGCGAAAAAGATACCAGTATTTGTCGAGAAGTAAGCTATGCGTGTTTTCTTACCCATTAACTTTATTGTAAGACGGGAACTTTCATATCGTAAGTTCTTAATGGTTGCATTTAAAATCGGTATATCGGTAAATAAGACGATTCCTTATAATTAACACTCGGATTGTTGTTTTACATTTCAATCTCCGTTCTGTTCCCAAGGACATCGTTTAATTCGTCTCTGCATTTTTGTTGACATTCCAAGTTTTCCGAAAGGTAATACAGGGTCCACGCTAAACCTGAAATATAACAATGCTTTTAGGATTAAACTGAAATAGAGTTGTTGCGCCTGCTGCCTTAATAATAAAATAAGCGTTACCGTAAAGCAAATAATAAAGCATTATTTTTCGTGAATGCAGGAAAAACAATTGACTAAAACGATAAAAAACAATTGAAACGACATATAAAAACGACATAAAAAGCAGGCAAAATTCAAAATCTTTTCAAAAATTTCCTAAAATCTTTGATTCACATTATTTTATTCAAGTTTTGTTTGCAGACAAAAATGAATAGTTCCGATAATGTTACCAAACATTGCTTTTGTCAGACCAAACACATTTTAAAAGTGAAATACAACACTTCTTACCGTTTCCAACAGTTTCCTGGCCGGCCGAGAAGAACGTTGCAACTTCGTCTCCAATTTCCTGGTCAGTCAGTCCAATGCCGTCCTGATCCTGTGAAGGCATCCAATCGCTTTATTTAGTAATTAAGTTTAATTGGAAAAAAATGTAAACTAATGAAGACGTGAAAACGTTATAAAGCGCAAAAAAGCAAGTTGGTGTCACAAATATATGTGTGTAATGCTTTATGTTTGCTTATAGGCTTGCGCAAATAGTCCAAGCCGCTGGTCCCACATGGAGTCGTAATATGAGCGTCCAGAGTTCAAACACCGTGAAAAACTTGTCTGGGCTTATAACTCAAGGTTGTAAACATATCAATCATGCGTTTTTCATCAACTACTTTGGAACTGATTTGACAAGATTCCAATTTTATTCGGATAGAAAAATTTGAAACTACTCCAGGACAGTTTTTAATACTTCGTTAAACTGATGCGTGCTGGCGTGGTTTTGCGAAAAGTGCAATGAGGTATTATTTCCAGCCTTTTCTACTCACTTTTGTTTGAAGCAATACATCCAGAAAGTCGACGTTCTTGCCTTTTCGTTTGCGGAAGATAAACGATTTGCCTGTGAGCTTGTCATCAACTTCAGTGGTCTCAACAGCATCAGATCCCATTGACGTAAGAAGCTGTCGCCGTTCTTTGATGATCTGTCAACACGCATTTGTTGATTAGAAAATGCCTGTAACATTACCTAACACCTCAAAACATCAGATGTCCGTTGGAACCACCAAAATACCTTGCATGATAAAAATGAGATAGCGTTTTTTATTTAAACCAAAGGTTTTTTCGAACGTTTTACAATATGCCTCCGAGTTAGGACAACCTTCTTAAACCCTTGAGGTACATACCGCCTCGGCGTGTTGTATTGTTTTGAGAAAAAATTGAAGAGCAATGTCCAGATCGACTGAATACTGACGATTTAACCCAATGTAAATGTACCAACCACTTTTAGGCCTAGTTATACTGCCAAGTGGTGATAAAAAAACAAATAGTTTGGTACTAGTTTTATAGCCAAACGGTCGTAATAAAACTATAGCGTGTAGGGTAAAGAAGACGCGTAATCTATGGAAAAAAATAAAACAAGGGATCCTAGCTTGGTCCTAGTTTTCCTTTGCCCTATCATTTTTCTAGTCACGTGATTTTACCTTTCCCACTTTGCTGTGTATTTTATTTGCTATGTCAAAAAAAGTTTTTCCTGAAGTGCAGCGTCGGTAGATGAAGTCATTCCACTGCCAGGGGGAAAACCAACGTTCGAATATAAGAGCGGAAGCTTTTGTAACCATTTGATTGTAATCTTCATCTCGACTGTAAACGAGTTTGACAAATTACTTGTAACTTAACACATAAATTAGAAAAATTTCCTCTTTTGGTTGCCTTCGAAAAATTTGCAACTTACACTGAATTGACTTTCTGTGACATCATGCATTCCATCATATTCATGTAGGAAACGTCCGACATAAAATCTCCGATGTCTGCAATAGCATTGCGGTTGGCCGCCTCCTCGCACCATTCCATCAAAGCGTCGCAGTTGTTGTTGAAGACGGNAACTTTGAGCCACCACCGCCGCCGCCAACCGATACATTTTCACATCACAAGCTATTCCAGAACTTGCCCGTTTTTTTGTTATTGTTGTTATGCTAAAGCTACGGTGCGTTCATCTGATGAATGTTATCCGAGATTTTGCTTTTACTTGTAAAAAATGATTACCGTTATTAGTTTTGCCGTTATGGGAACACTGCTTACGCTTGAGTACCTTTCGCAAAACTTTTGATAATTTGCAACTAAATATTACGTTGTTTCGCTCTAATTCATGTATTTATTTTCTACCTCCACTACAAAATGTAATAAAGCATTTTTTGCTATTTTGACCAAATCATTTTAGGGCCCTGATTTGTTTAATTTCCAAATGCTTCATGTATACTTTATTGTACATGTTTAGAAATACAACAACCAGAATGCTACGCGTGAGATTGGCACTCACCTCTTTTTTCGCAGTCTGTCTGAAACCGCGTTTAGAGCAAACTGCGGCGCGGCCAATTGTTTGCACAAGCCACTCGTGAGGTTTGATTTTATTTCTTTCAAGAAAACGTTCCAATGTGTTTTGTTTGAAACAGTAAACAATAAAAATTGCACCCACGTCCATCATCATTGCGAAACAGCTGATGACGTCAGCACCCTGGGAGCTTGACAACTAAAAATCGTCCTTAATTCTGGAATTGCAAGAAGCGTTGTCTTCAGTGCATACTTCCTCTGAAGAATCTTTCACTGGAACTTGCGCCTTTCCATTGATGTTCATAGCTCCTAAAAAGAACAAGAAAACATATAGCGTTGCTTGCGGTATCAAATGCTTGCAAATTTTGTATGAGATGAAGTTACGCAGCAAATTTTGCTCATTAAAAATCAACTAAATTACAGCCGAGGTCTCTTTAATCCATTAACTGACTGCAATCGCGAAAGTTTTTGTCATTTTGGGTTATCCACCAACTTACCGACCATGACATTTTGTACCGCTAGGTGGAGGTCTTTGGCGCTGATTCGAATTAACTCATGCGTGTCCACTGATCCATCACCGTTCTCGTCAAGCGTAACAAAAGAGTCACGTGACACCAGGTGCTCGCCTGTGTGCTCGTGCACCACCTTGTGGTGCATTGTTGCGTAACTAGAAATGACATAAGCGATTGGTAAATCTTAAAGTCCAAAAATTATTGCATTAAACATCCACTTGGTCGCTTCCAAGGTCATACTACGAAAATTCCTGTCCTGCAAGTCTGCGCTTTGGTAGCTACTTTTCAATGTCATACACAAGTCATATAGCTATGTCAATATAAATATCAGTCAAAAACTATTGGCAACAAAGTTATAACCTTGAAACTAATTGCTAAAAAGTCTTTAGACTTTGCGAGTAAACGAACAGCACGTTAGCGCCACGCAGGGGTTAATTATTAACAAACAACGACTACATAGTCAAAGTTTCACCCATAACAGTTGCTAGGCTCTAAACTTACAACCAACATGCAAAATTTGCGGATCGTTTTGTTGGAAATAAAATCGCCCATGTTACGATATTGATCGAACGTCTATATAAATAATTTAACGCATGGCGCTGTTATCACACTAAATAACTTCAGTTGGGTACGTAACGCGGTCACGAAAACCCTAAATAACTTCTCAGTTCCATAAACTAGCATTGGCCAAAAGTACAAACCCACCTCAATTTTCCGTCGTACTTTTCGGCAAGATGGAGAAGGTTAAACCGTATCCACTCCCCGGGTGTGAAGGAAAGCTCCGACAGCATCGTTGCGTCATCAGTCGTTACGTCATCGCACAGAAAGGAATCTCTGTGGTCGCTGTTTTTCGTCGGAGCCCACCAGATGTTCACCGCCATGTTTCGACTATTTGAGCTTGTAACCTGATGCCACCAACTGCGTCAAGAAACATATTTGTTTGTTTGTTTGTTTGATTCATTTTTATCTTCAGGGGCGGAACAACATCTAATTGCGTTATGATCCCAATGAGTTCACCGAAGAGCTACCTGCCTCATTGCGGCTCCGTTGGATCAATTTTTATTTGATTTTTATCAATTTTTTGAAGTTGGTGGCTTACATTTTGGTCAACCCATCGGGTCCAATGGGTTGGAGCAATGCGACTTTGGTTTCTTGCACAAGCGACCGAGACAGGACCAGAAACCAAAAACTTTGCGAGCACAAGGCAGTCGCGCTAACCACTCGGTCATCTTTGGGGACAAAGAGTGCTTGTCTAAATTACGATAAAAGCAGCAAAGCTTAAAGCTTTACCTTCTTTAATTTTAGTTTGGTAATAAAAACTAAAAAAAGCTGTCACTACTCGTTTGATAGGTAACAACAAATGAAAGGCCGTGTTTAAAAAGTCCAGCTGGTGTTTTCTCCAAGGCAAAAGAGTGACGCATAAAACAAAACCGTAGAGGTATGTAAAAAGACATACATCACATATCAACAGACCTACTTTAACGGAACATACAGACAGTCGCCGGGTTTCAGGTCTGCTGTCCAAAAGGGAACGTTTCTAAGCGTCGGGTACTTGTTATAATCCACATCTGACACATTGACACCGCAGTAGTGACCTTTATGTAAATATGGGTTTATAAAAAAGCCCAGCAGTTTTCATTAGCAGTGTGTGGCTTTATAAAAAAAAGAGACTTTTAACACATTGCAGCAAAATTGAAAGAAAGTGCCTTTTACCCACATCACCCGCATAAACAAAATGACGTTTCGGTTCTGTTTCGCATAATAGCTAGAAAAAGGAATTTTTGTGTTGTAAATGTCCAGTTTCATTTTATTCTAACTTACGATATTGTACCTTGAGATATGAAACATTTTGTAAGCTGTTACCCAAAGCTTGCTATAAATATGCTGAAAAGAAGCTAAGAAATCCTGCTTTAACTAAATATTTATTTCACACTTAACTAGATTAACCCTGCTTTAGTTGTTGCATGACCGCTACAAATGTGCTTATGTAGTCTATGATAATAGTTATGCTATTGAACAGCATGTTGGATATAAAACTTTAGACATTGTATAAAAACAAGGTATTTCCATGCCAAATAACAGCAGGATGGACAGTTTGTCACAGTTTTTCAAGCAGGTCTTTCTTACCTTCTGGATGGTCGAGCGGTATAAACCGGGAGCCGTTTACTGGGTCTACAAAGATCCACCGTTTTGAGCCATCTACTTGGCAATAAAGATTCTCAACATTGTCGAAATGTAAAGTCGATTTACTTCCGCCACTGCTAAACCACAAAACAAAATCCTGTCGAAACGTACATACAAACGGTTGGTAAAAGGGAACATGAATGGTCACGGGTTGAAATCAAAAGCATTCTTTGAGGTGTCATCTCATTGGGCACAGTTTTTGCCGAGTCAGCACATAGGAAAGATTTTTCAAATCATGCTAATAGGGCACACTTTTGTCGAGTCAGCAAAAAGTAAGTCGTGCTAACAAGGTGGTCCTAACACATTTTGTCCTTTTGTTGTTGCCGGAAAAGCTAAAATATGTTTAGATTTCACATTATTTGTCTCATAAACGCATGATACAAATGGGCGTAGATTTTTACTTTATTTTACTTTTATATATCAATCCTGGAGAATAATTAAATCATTGCTTTTGTGATCATTTCTGCTGGGGTGTTTACTATTTTTTTAATGACTGTAAGTATATTTGTTTCAAAAAATGTTTCAAATAATGTCAAGCTAAAACAACTCACCTGCATTTTGTTGCGAAATCCTTTACAGTCCAAGCAGCCTGGAAGGGGAAACTCGCTTTGTAGCGATTCTGGAAGAGTGCTGATAAGATAAACCTCTTTTTGTTGATACCATGTCAAAAATTCCGACAACTTCACCTCGACACTTGGCGACCCCCTTTTTTCTAGCTTTGTCAGGTCGACGTTAACACTGACGTCACCGTGTTGTGACGTCAGATACTTGTCATTCCATAACTCAACAGGTGTTGTTCCTTTCATGGCACCACGTATCAAAAGTGGACGACTGGCGTTCACATACCTCACATAAAAATTATACGGCTGAATAACTTCAAGCTCGTCCAAGTGGCCAACTGGTAACCTATCGCTTCCGAATTGCACCGGAGTTTCCCGAGCGCTGATGGAGATTGCCGAGACCACTTGCAACAGTACAAGGAAGTAGCCGTTTGTGTTCATTAGTGTGGTTCGATGGCGTCCAATTCTCCCACGGAAAGACATTGGTGTGGAATCCTTTTTGGAACAACTTTTCCAACATTGGTAACACACAAACATGGTTGTTGGGCATATATACTGCCTATAGTTGCTTGTAAATCACCTGTTACTAGTTAAATTGAGTACAACTTTTTCGCATTGCAATCGAAAAACATACTGCACGAAAAGTCTGTCTGATAGCATAAAATATTTAACTTATTCGCTTCAGAAAAATATTGAATCACTCTACACGCTTATTTAAATCGAGTTATTTCAGCAAAGAGCAAATTCCCATCTGTTGACTGAACCAAAGCGTTATTCCAACAACTACTGAAACTCGCTTTGTTGTGCAAGGCGGCGTACACATGCCTCTTTTACTATTGTTTCCTGGCAGTGTCCAGCAGAAACTCAAACCACTTTTGGCAGGAAATCGTTTTGTCTTTTGTCTAACTCTATGCTCAATGTCTTCTTGACTAACTAGAAGCGGATTTTAAAGTATTTTAAAGTATACTAGGGTTACCACATTATCATCGCCATATTCGAGTACGCGTATGTATGCCTTAGTAAAACAATAGCAATTCAGACTGCCTGGCATATTTAAATTCGCTGGGCATCAACCCACGCGATGCGGTGTCAGCCCGATTGTCTCAACTTCCAAAATGTGGCCACAATGACGGTAACAAATATTCATGAATATCAAGCTTTTAAGGTTGTTTGAACGGCAATACATTTTTCATGAAAAAAACGAAAAATCCGACAATACGAGGAAAAATGACAAATCCCCACATAAAAAAATGGAGAAGTTGTTTGTTAATATGGATAACAGTGAAGCTCCTTTCCATACTGTTGTGTCATTTTTATGATCAAAACGAATTTCCCTAAATTGCACGGTTGAAAAGATCTCAAAACATTTCGTGCGAATGTTTGCAACGTAATCTGTGCCTATGAAGGCTGCGTTATTGTGCTTAATTTGTTGGAGCGAACTCAAACAATTGTCACTTGTCAGTATCAAGGCACGACTGTTGTTCACGGTTATTAAGGTCAATATTTTGCCCTGTCTCCCGGCAAAATTTGAATTTAGCTAGTTTAGTTAAATTAGGCATTTGGTAAATTTTTAACCAAAACAAGCCACATTAAACATTCTGGTGGGTGTTGAATGTGAGTTGTGACCAATGCCTGGCTTTAATTTGAATATCTGAGTAAAAATGCTTTTCACTGGCCCACAGTGATTGTATTATCCAATTTTACTACATTTTTCTGGTTATTTAGAAAATCTTTACTACATCTTTTTTTAAATTTGACTGTACAGGTTGCAGTCCTGTCTGAATTAAGTTTTTATCCAAATATCTATGACATAAAGTTATTTAACACTTCAAAATGTCTCGCTATGCCAGAAGTCTCTTTGAACAGCTTAAAAGCCCAGACTTCAGAAAATACCTAATGAGGTGACAAAGTAGCTGTGGTATTTCTTAATTTTGTTTGAACGAGAAACTAAAGTTATTGTAAAACTATGTGTTCTACTTTAATTTAAAGAATACTTTTGAAAATTTCCATTCTTTAGTATTTAATCTTTTCTTTGTTTTTATGTGTCTCTTCAACCAAACTTTACTCAAATTCAAAGCACGGTGAGTTTTTAACCTTTTTTGTTGAAAATTAGCTACAAATCATCTGAACAATGAAATTTTATTTTTTAGCATTTTTGGGGTCCTGTTGCAAACTGGGGAATTCCAATTGCTGCCATGGCAGACATGAAAAAGTCTCCAGACATTATAAGTCCAAGAATGACAGCTGGTAAGACTACCTTTCAGTTGGTTCTGTTACCAAGTTATTTTTGGTTAATTTTGCCAAGATGTGAACAATTTTTGGGCAAACAGCAGTGTAGATAGCTGAAGTTCTAAAATATAATTTGGTTAATTTTACCACACCAGAATTTGATATTTTTTTCAAATATGTTTTTGTTTAGGCCAAATTTGCAACCAAAGCTGATTGGACATTGCGATCCCCAGATTTTTTATGTTGTATGTTTAGATTATTTAGGCAATCTGTGGATATATGGTAATTTAAAATTTACCCAACACCTAATTACACTGCATACATTTTCAGCCCTTTGTGTTTATTCTGGACTTTTTATGCGATTTGCTTGGATGGTTATTCCAAGGAACCACTTGCTTTTTGCTTGCCATGTTACAAATGAAACCTGTCAACTAATACAGCTTGGTCGATATTTTGCATACAGGTTAGTCTCAATCTAACACAAAGTGTGTTATATATTGTTAGTTTAATTTTTTTAGTTCAAACAATCCTTTAAATGTGGATCATGGGTCAATAAACTGCATTTTGCAGTTTTGAAGTTTTTGTCGGTGCCATAAAATAATGACATGTATATATGTTTGAATTTTAAAGAATTTGTTTTCATAGTTTGTGTTCTGTACCATGGCCCGTAGGATAGGGTTTCATGAAAAATTCCCGTGCTAAGATTATGTGATGAACGTACCATGACATTTGGTACCACTGTTGTGTTATCAAATTTCACTGATTGTAAGTCAGTTATCAAATTTCATCATGTTTTTTTTTTGCGCATGATCTTTGTTTTGTAAGAGTGATTCAACAGTTTTAGGGACGCAAGACATGGACATAAAAAGTAGTTAATATCAAAAACATACCTGCAAGAGAGGTTGTATCCAGTAAATACATCATATTGCAACTGCTCTAACAATCACTGTTGTCATCATCAGTGCAACAGATTTTTGCCTTATTTACTACAGACTGAATTAGCGATGTTGACATAAGTTTGACCTGTTTAATTATGAGTGCTCTTTCTTTGCTGCTTTTTATCCCAAGCAAACATGTAAACAGTGTATGTTAAATGCCAATGTGGTAAATACAATCTTTTTTCAATGTCTTTGTTTTTAAAATCATTTAAATTTTAATTTCATTTAACGATTTTGGGGTTGACGCATAAATTGGTATTGGTGCGTTACTATTTTCTATCTTCTGTATACCAGTTATGCTGGTGTAAAGTTACTGAAGTATCATATTAGAGTACTTGCCGACAGGCTTTGTTGGTACATTTTTTTATTTAGGACAAAAAGTCAACATATTTGTTTAGGAGCCTTCTAAAAACTTGCCAAGTAGCTTAAAAGCTACACAATAAGAACTTATATCACACAATTTCAACAAAAATAATACACAATGGGAATAACGAATTGTATTCATGCTATGCATCCTTTCAATAGCCATAGACCAAAACAGGCTCATAAAGAAGTACAACAATAGCTTTGTTGTTGCCATCCATGGAGACCAAGTTACAAATACACAAACAAAAGACTTCTACTTTAAAATTGCTTCACAGGTCCCATGAAAACAAAACTTATACTATTTTTTTCTATTTTACAGAAAAAAATGATGGCAATCTTTCTTGGGTACATTTCGACTTCTGTTCATAAATAACCGTATTTATTTACAAGAGTTTATTATTGTCACACAAGTATTACAAAATTGTAAGCATCCTTACTTTACATTGTCGATTCCTGATGTTTTAAAAAATTTGACTAGTATTTCCAGATAATTGTAATCTGTTTAGGCTACAACATATAAAATAGAAAAGTGTCATTTTTCCTGTTTTTAAAACTAACGAAATTTTAATACCCACTGTTTTTCAATACTTCTAATAGCACCATACATTTTGTGAACTTTTGGTATGTCAGATTTTTGCATAATAAATCTATAGTGGTTTTCGGATACTATTTTGTTGTTATATTGAATTTCGTGTACATTTTTTTGAAAATTCGTTTTTAGTTCAAATTGTACTCACAAGCATTTATGCAGATTTTTTATGTTGTCATTTAACCAGTTTCATCAATCATGTTCACACCTTTTGCGTTTAAGGTTTTGTGAACATGTGCATTGTAGCAGTACCGATACAGGTTAATGTCCTATCAATTAGCAATAACAAATATGCAACGTGTTTGCCGGTACTGTTAAATGACGAATCCACTGGTACCTTTTTGTACTGACGTGAAAGGGCCAGAAATTCTCTGGATGGGAATTCAACAAGCAGTAGAGCCATATGAACAATACAGGATATCAGCAACCACATTTTAGCCGTCATTTAGCAGGAAGTTTGGAATAAACTCGTCTAGCGTGGCTTGATATCTGTTCGTGAATATAAAATGTCCTGTTTTCAGCAGATACCCTTGCACGAGACAAGTCATGCCGTTGTCACGCAATGATAACGATGTAGCCATGCGCCAGACAGACATGAATACTAATCAATCGTAACAATTCCCATTTTGTCTGCTACTGCAGCCGTGGCATCACTGAATCATGTTCATTGATAGGTATTGGAAAAAAGATTGTGGCGAACGCACATTGAGTAGGGTCCACAGTAAATGGGCTTTTGAATCTCCATTAACACTGCAGGTGTGCTCTACCTTGAAACCCACTACCGTTTTTATAAGTGCCATAACCTTCGTACAGCTCCCAAGCTTGCTAGGACAGAGTCTCGGAATCCTCACACAAGTGTTTTGCACTTGTTTTCCAGATTGTTTGGTTGTTTGCTATCTTATTCAAATAGAAACCGAGACAAGAAAACGGTACATTATAGTTTATTTAAGTCTTTGTGGAATTTTAATTACCCTAATGCGATAAGTCGTATCGGCGTAGATACTACTAAGCTACAGCTGTTATGGGCAGTTACGTTATCTGTGCGTTTTTCAAGTCCGAACATTTATTAACGGTTGAAAGCGCTCTTACGATTTGCAGAAACGATATGTAAATCACGACACACCACGGAAAGTACGAAAGTACCTCTTACGCATCTCAGTTCAGCGTGGCGCTGCATCCTGATCAGGCCGAGAGCGAAAATATTACGAAGTTCACATAGCGTTTTGACCACGAGAGCAAACGATTTACAGCGTGGAACGAGTTCGTATGCCGAAATGAGCTGTTTTGTAAGCGCTTGTTGCTAAACTTCCGCAATTCCCCACTATTACAATTGGACGATCGAGTGGGTTGCGGCGCTCGATCGGCCCTTAAACAGGCATAAAAATCTGATCGGGATTCGCACTCGGGAACTTATGTTGCGTGAAAAAATTGAGCGACATTAACTTTTTAATTTTGTACGTCAACGGTAAGTTATTGTCATCAGTTGACAACCTCAGTTTTGTGAAAAGTGACGTACCAAGTACGTCGAAATTTGCCTTATGGGCAATTTGCTTGGAAAATGAAAAAACTACTCTATCATAATCTGTTGAGCTCTAATATTTCGAACATTCTTTGATTGGCGTCAGGTCTTTTATATGAATGATATAATAAAAAAAGACTTCTTCTCAAACTGAACGCAGTCATGAGGCAAAAGCGATTCTTTTTTTCTGAATGGACCCAAAAGCCCTAAATTTAGTGTTAACCAAAAATGGCAGTACGGTACTGTACGCAGCGAAAATTAAAAGACACGGTACGCCGCTGGCAACGAGGTACATGGCACTCACCAGTCGATGCGTGTCGTCCCTTACCGCTATCGTTGAAGGAGGGCAGGGCGGTTGGGTACTCAGAAAAATCATCAAAAAGTATAAAAATCATAAAAGTACTGTAAGCACTTCGCAACAATGAACGTGGAACGCACAACTCAATACGTTTCGCTCCTTACTGCCACCCCTGGTGGTAACGAACCTTTTTTGGTCTATCGCTGGGTGGCGCTGTTGATCGTCAAATATTTAAAACTACTGATAACTGCTTATCAACAGCTGATCTGATAGGACCCCGCTATCTGTTTGAACATGATTTTTCTGACAAATGTGGCCTCACACGTATCCAAGTGTGTTTGAATTTTTATTTGTGTTTTTTTTCTGTTTTTTTAAAAAAAAATTGTCTTTTTATCAAAAAAAGCTGTTGATAGGTATGTGCCACTATACTGCGCTCTACGTTGTGCACGCGTCCTCGTTTTTTGCAAGCACGTGTTAGTGCTGTGTTGAAACAAACGACATAAAACATGATTATAAAAAAATAACATTTGTAGTGCTCAAGAAGGCCTAAAGTAATGGAATTAAAAATTGGACCGTAAGGTCTAACGGGAAAATAGTTACAAGTTATGCAACTTTAAACGTCATTTTGAAAAATGCCGTGCGGGTCTCGGGTTGACCCCCCTGCTTTAAATATACCTCAGAACACATGCATATATCCGTTTATTAACAACACCAAAATGCTTCACACAGCACATAACTTGTAGACCAGCGTAAACTCTACCGCCAATTCCTGACGTTTTGGAATTCACAAGCACACCTTTAAAATGCTTCTATGGACAGGACAAAAACTGCGCACACTCCGGTACAAAGACAACAACGGGCATTCGGTACAATTTAGAAGGTTTCTTTATCTTACAGTACTTGCTGACTTCGGAAAAGGGGGTGGAATTGGTGTATGGCCTGAAATATTAATTACATATGTGGGTTAATCGTACTGCTTGAATAAGCTTTACTCAAGCAGCGTAAAGTATTGCTTTATTGAATAACTGAAGTCAGTGCTACCAAAAATAAATTGATGTGTGAAAGAGTTTAAATGAAACTCAAACAACTTTCGGCGTTAAATCAAAACGTAGCATTACTCGACTTTTTTAATAAATTTTTAGCCCAGGAACATACCATTAGTTTAAAAAAGGGTGTTTAAACAATTAAAACGCATGTTCACCTTTTATTTGCGATCTAGAATTTGGAAATAGTGACCGCTGTGTACTTCCAGAGTTTTTGTGTATGTGCAAGCCATCCTATAGTCCATTCGGCTCTCTCGAGTGATCACGTCAGTCTTCCTTCCAATAACTCCAGTCAATCGGAAAATTATCGTTTCGCTCTCTGGACTATTCTGCAAACAATGGCAAACTGATGACATCAAAATTCGAACGAACGAACGAGGGTTCCTTGTTTTCAATTGGTAAAAACACTATTTTGTACTTGGATTCGTGTGAGGCCACATTTGTTAGAGAAATCGTGTTCGAACAGATAGCGGGGTCCTGACAGATCATAATAACGTCTCCCTCTGCATTCCGGGGGGTACAAAGAAGTGTCGTCACCAGCGGGGAAATTCCCAAGCCCCATGTCGTCCAGAGAGAATCCGGCTGCGTTCATCACAACGCGATCTACACTGTTCAATAAAACACGACAGTTTTTATCAGGGCCATATATGTTTCCACTTGCTTTTGTTGCATGGCACGGTTAAAAAAGTTAAGTTGAATAAAAACTAATGAATAAAACAGAATTTGGGGAATAAGCTAAATGGTAAATGGTATTTAGGACGTTTAGGAAGAGAAAAAGGTTAACAATTTTTAGATGAGGTAAATTATACATTACAGTTATGTCATAAAGCGTAATAAACAAAGAAACAGAAGAGGTCAAGAGAAAACAAGAAAAAGTAAAATAATAAATACAAAGAAAAAAGATAAAATAATTACAAAACAGAAAAAGCAAACATCGGACGAGAGTAAAAGAAAAAAAACAGAAGAAACGAAGAGAAACAACGGATTACAGGCAATAATTTTCTATAACGTCTGCTCACTTCAAAGTAAATTTTGTTTCTCCGCAGTTGGCTACGGGATTAAATAGCGCCCAGCTCGTGTTTCCAATGAAGTCCTCCATCGGAAAAGCGTCAACGGGATCAAATTGCGAGACAAGACTTCCATCTGTACAAATGCTTGTTCCTGAAGCGGTGCCCACTAAAACCGTTTCAGGCACTCCTATAAAAAGTTTGTTCGCTTTAGTAAAAAGCTTATGCCCCTGATCAAATTTGTCAGGAAGTGGGGGGGGGGGGCTGCTTATTTTTACGTTCTATTTTTATTTATTTTTGGTCAANGTAAATTATACATTACAGTTATGTCATAAAGCGTAATAAACAAAGAAACAGAAGAGGTCGAGAGAAAAAAAGAAAAAGTAAAATAATAAATAAAGAAAAAATAAAAATAAATACAAAACGGAAAAAGCAAACATCGGACAAGAGTAAGAGGAAAAAAACAGAAGAAACGAAGAGAAACAACGGATTACAGTCAATAATTTTCTATAACGTCTGCTCACGTCAAAGTAAATTTTGTTTCTCCGCAGTTGGCTACGGGATTAAACAGCGCCCAGCTCGTGTTTCCAATGAAGTCCTCCATCGGAAAAGCGTCAACGGGATCAAACTGCGAGACAAGAGTTCCATCTGTACAAATGCTTGTTCCTGAAGCGGTGCCCACAAAAACCGTTTCAGGCACTCCTATAAAAAGTTTCGTTTTAGTAAAAACCTTATGCCTCTGTTCAAATTTTGTCAGGAAGGGGGGGGGGTTATTATTTTTGGTCAAGAAAGGGTTTAATGGGGCCCGACCTTTTTGGATGCATTCCCCTTTCCTTATTTAGGAGACTTGTCATTTTTCTTTGATATAAAGCAATATTTAAATGTTTGAAACCACTGGTTTACCTGAAAACAAATACCACACTTGTCATGAAAAATTTAACTGGATATTCCTCCCTTCAACTTAAAAAAATTCCCCCGGAGGAGGAATTTCTTCCAGGTTCGAAACCATTGGTTTGAACGGACGCATCGCTGCTAACTTACCCGAACCATCGCAATTTCGAAACTCAACCCTGGAGCAATCCGGAGCCCAGGATTCGTGTCTTCTGTAATCCGCACCGTCGATCGTTTCGATTTCGTCGCATGAGAGAACTACATAGTGGTAAAAAATACTTGAAATACCGTACGGCACGGTACGTTGGTACGGTACGCCTATTGCAAAGAGGTAGGTGGTACGCTTATCTCAATACATACCGTACCGTTATTTACTCTTACAATGGATGACAGTACGACACGGTTCGTGGGTACAGATTGGTACGCAGCAAAAATCATCAAAAGGTACAGTACGCTAGAACGGTACAGGTACTGCCTGCCACCCTGCCACCGTTGATTGTAGGCTGGTATTTTGCACACATCTTTATTTTTAGCAATATACTGAAATGCCGCCAACATGGCTGCAAGGTTGTGAGTTTTAATCTTGTCTCGGGCACCTGTGTTTCCCTGAGCAAGAAACTTTCCCAGTGGACCTGATAGGTTGAGCCAAATTATGGTCACCAACTTCGAAACAATCGAAAACATAAAATTAATAACGTTCCAACGGAACTGAAATGAGGCAGGTATCTCGACGGTAGACTTTTTGCAACATAATGCATTCAGGCGTTGTTTCGCCCACAGACACTGACTTCTAGAGTTTTAAATGCTCAGTGCGACCAATGGGAATTCGTAACGTGGTTAAAGCATCCAGTTTAGCCGCGTTTGTTTTGTTACCAAAAACTTTGACGGTTGGTTGACACACAGAGTAACGATATTATGGCGGAACTTACAATCGAAAAAAAAACTAAAGGGGGAAACAAGTGGCAGTTCAACGGAAGATTAAAATTAAACTATACGTAACTTTGTTAAGCAAGCAAAAAAACAGGCAAATAAACAAACAAAATAGGTAAAGTATCTATAGGTACAACATGTACCGTCATACCGTTCGGTACCACACAGGAACTGTCTGCCATCTCTATAAAGCCGGTGTCGCATACAAATTCGTAGCCTCCTGGCAACTCAATGCAGATAGAATTCGGTGGTGGCGTGACGCTGTCACATTCTGGAAGGTCGCTACAAAATGTGCCGTTGCCAGTGAAACCAGTTTTGCACGTGCATGTGTGATCACCCCCTGATAAAAATGAACGTGTTTAACCCCAGTGTGCATTTATCTATTTATTGTTGGAGGGAAGGGGCAAACTATCACAGTATGTAAGTTAGTAAAGCGGAAGAGAGGACCGTTGAGTTGAGTTGAGTTGAGTTAATGTCGCTTGGTGAAAAAAAACATAACGAAACAATAGCACTAAATCAATCACCAGGCAGGAAATAGCTGCGCAACGTTAGAACGTTATGAGGCGCAAAAAAGTGGTGGGCACAATTAGTGGGTCAAGGTTCAACGCACTGCAGCTACATGGTAACAACAAAGCGTTACGTGGGGTGAGCTCTCAAGAGAGCTACTTAGGCCCAACACCGCGGGTACGTGGCTGGGGTGGGACCTGTCGAGGGGGGTCTTACAATCTAACCACCCGAATGGGGGTCTAGAATTGAAAGAGGGCACGTGTTTAGTGCTAAAATATTGTGTTGAATCCGCCCTTGGACTAAATGAATGACACCAGCTGGTGGTGAAAAATTAAGTTTTTACAAATGCCACTCATCGAAAAGCGTCTCACATTCTCCCACTTACCTGCGTGATAGTAAGACGCAACTGTTCCTAAGTCGCCGCAGGTTTCCTCCTCTGTTGGTCCGCATTGAATATTGCACGCACCAACCATTTCCGCTCCAGACGGTCCCTCGTCAGTACAGTGACAGCTTGTGCCGCCCTTTCAAAAATATAGAGGTTTAAGTTACGCCGCACTGTTGTTTCTTTCGTAACGCAAATTGGTGTAATACTTTAAATTGGACAACAAGAATTACGACATGTTGAAAATACTGATTTGTAAACACCCGAACGTGAGGTATGTTGGTTACTGCTCGTAAGATTCGAAAAACACACACAAGGTATGGTTGTACGAATGGCAACAGTGTCTTCGTAACAATAAGTTGTTTCGGTCCACCGCCGCTTATGTTTCTCTAATTAAAAGCAGTCAAACATAGCTGTTACGTAAGTCCGTCACAGTGGCTTGTTGATTGTCACTGCTGGGCCTTTTTCGCCACTAGCAATACAGTAATGTAATCAATGATCACCCAATCAGACGTTGTTCCGTCCACAGAGGATAATAATTGAAACAAGGAACAACAAGCAATCTCACACTCAGTCTTCGTAATAAGACAAAGTCCACACTCTTACTGTGATAACTGCGTAGGTCGTTCCCAAGCTATTACAGGTCTCCAAGCAATCGAAAGCCTTGATTCCAGCGGAATGGACGAGTGAAGGCGTCGGAAGGCCGCTAAGCCCATAGCAACCAACCACACCTGTTTGAAAAGCCAAAATTAGGTTCGGTCTGATGAAGGCTGCACCAAATAGTCCATGCAACAAAAATTAATTGTGTGGTTTTTTGAAACCAAATAAAGGGGCCGACTTGATCTGGGAGAAATTGCTTGAGGCCTTTGGTGTTACAATAAGCTTATTTACAACGTTAGCTTTTGCAGTCCGCTTTCGGACGCAATTTGATAAATGATTGCTATTTTGATCCATGACCCCAAAAGTATAACCGTATTTTATGACCCCAAAACCATATTGTATATCTGTTGCTTAAATAAACTTATATGTGTAGCTTAGTCTTTTTGCCGTTAGTTCGGTAAGCTTGAGAAGGTGCTAAAAATCATAATGTAAACGAAGTGAGTCGCAGAATAAGATTAGATTGATCTCCAAAACAAAACAAATTACTTGTGTATCCGTATTTTTCTCATGTTATTTCAAATAGAACTTTTTAGCCAGCTTTAGGCATCGTATGACTTGCTTATCCAAAACATGATACAACTCTTACGGCCATACGACTTTGGTCCCGGCTGGTGTAAGGGCCCCGCTGCATGCCACGAGATCAAAAAACTGTACCGCAAACCGGTAGACGCATCTGGCGTGAATCGGCCTTTACAATGGCACCGTTGCGTTCAATCATTTCTTTCGGCTTGTAGCGTCACATACTACAGCAGGACTTGGCTTTGCTAGTTGTGACCTCTGTTCACTTACGATCTTGTGGTGCACAGTCCGCATTGGGGTCACAGACCGGTTCAAAACCGCTTGTACACGGGTCGAATGCAGGGTCGGCCACGCAATTTTTTCCATCCCCATTGTAGCCGTTTTTGCAGGTGCATTCGAATCCACCTTCCACGTTGTTGCAAGTGGCACGAATTGGATCACAGTCATCATTCCCCATCTCACATTCATTGAGGTCTAAATGATTGAGGTCATTTAGCCGGACAAAGGTTCTGGTTCTGGCTAAGCTGTCTTATGTTTTTTCCCTTACGGTCTAGTTCAGGCATTTCAAACAAACGGCCCGCGAGCCGCTTGATGATTTCATACGGCCCAGCATACATTTCTGAGTCTGTCAAAAAACTTATTCTCTATGCCATTTGCGTCAAAAGGCGTTAATTTTTTTTCAGGTACCCTAAACTCTCACAACGTTTGAAATAAATACTCCAAAACCAACCGCTTATCCGTGGTCAGGTCGCGGGGACAGAAGTTCCAGCAGAAGTGTTTTTGCCCTTTTTCTACTGACCCGCCCCACTTGAGATCAAATGGTCTAAATTAGGCCCCAAAATCAAAATGAGTTTGACATGCCTGGTCTAATTCTTATTTGTCCCTAAACGCTGCCTCTAGTTGTTGAGTTGGCGACAATGCCAATGACCGAATCAGAGTCATAGAATTATGAAACAAAAAGAATGATTTTAAAATCAAGTTTTTCCCCAACTGGGGGAGCGGGGGTGTAGCGAAGTAGGCACGACACGATGGCGTGCTTGTAAGCATGAACCAATGGTGGCCAACTTGTCATCGCATAGGATTCACAAGAACACTCTCCAGCAACTGCGCTATCGGCGGGTCAATAACAAAGTCACGTTTACAACAACAAACATGCGACCACTTCCTAATTTTTTTTTGCTGTTTCGAATCTTTGTATGAGTTGTGCAAGCCTGTTCCAAAGCGTATGGTGTGCAAGCCTGTTCCAAAGCGTATGGTGTGCAAGCCTGTTCTAAAGCGTATAAACATCGCATTAGGCAGCAAAACGTATACATAACCAACCATAGTGTTCTCCTTTAAAAAATTGTTTTCATTTTAGGAATATTGCTTGTAATTTGCTATTGTTGGAAATCTAAATCGAAGCTAGCACAAAATTAGGCGTGATCGACCAGTTGGGATTAGGCCAGTGGGTCTCAAAGTGGGGCCCGCGACC
>QXVZ01018218.1:0-30057 GCA_008931825.1 Phallusia fumigata | reverse complement strand
GAAAATTTAAAGAAATTTGAACAACTCCTTGACGAAAACGTGGGAACAAGCATGCGTTAGAAAAAAGAAATAATAAAAAGGAAAAAGATGTGTTCCCTTCATGGAAGAGGAACCATAATCAGTGTAAAAAAAAGAGAATAAGATGCATTGTACAAACGAAGTCTCTGTTTAAACCTTAAAGTATTTTTGTGAACATTACAAGGGTAAATACTAAGTTGATTATAATTGAATGCGGATATGTGAAAAAATTGTAATATTAAACAATAAGCATTTGTATCTACAAGCGTCCCAACTAAGCTAATTGCCACATACTAAATATCAATTATGTTTACAAATCAAAGAGATACACACAAACAGGGTTTGCTGTGGACAAGCAAGCATGAAAACGATCTAATATGAGTTAGAAAACTAAAAATATGCAACCAACAACAAAAAACAAGTAGAACTTCAAAATTCATATTTTTAAGCATGTAGGCAAATACGTATATACATAATTACATTTTCGTGAAGAACTTTTCGATATATTTTTTCGATTACTGTTACTGAATATGTGATCTTCATTGACCACACTTTCACCCTGAATGACCCAAGTCTATATTGAATTGCATTCGTAGATCTGCAAATATTTTTATGACCAGAGTTGGCTGACATGCCCCAGCAAACAAACAAATGTGTCAAGATCTTTTGATCAATTGGGGTTTTTTATTAATTTTAGATGGAAATACACAGATTTTGATAAACGGCATATTTCTCAACTATAGCTGTGTGAGAAATGTGCTGTTTTAATTTATTGTTCTCAGGGTATTTCCGCCAAAAATTAAAACCCTAGTTAACCAAATGATACTTGTTAATTCGTTTGTTTGCTGGGGCCTCACCTAAACCAATACTAGAAGGTTTTTTTCATATCTGGTGGGTGGGGGTGCCTTGGTGGCTAGAGGCTGGTTTGGACTGCTGGAAGGTAGGTGATTGTTGGATTAAATTCACTGTTTGCTTGTATCTTTTGGTTCTTTAAGACATGTAGGTACGGATGGCCTTCTCAATCTTCTTCCTGCACATCGGACATTTTCTCAGAGCCTCCGCACACCTGACACAACTGCACAAATGACCACACGGGACAAACACAACATCTGCCATGTTGTCAAGGCATATCTTGCACTTTCTTTCCTCTTGCAGCTCTTGGATTCGAGCTTGCATTGAAGGAGATTGCTCTGTTTCATAAACATGTTTATTTTGTAACAGGTTTTAGCATCTTTGGCACAGTGTTTAATGCATGCACAATCCAACAATACCACCCTATAAAGTTGATTTCTTCGTTACAGTGCTTACACGGGAATGTAAAATTCAAACATACCTTAGGTGTTTTCTCAACATGGTAGGCCGCCTAACTTGTCCCTTACAATGATGCTTTGGATAAATACAAATCAGGCCAACCCTCAGGTATATGTATATATGTCACACCCAGAACATTGTTTAATATTTTTGGGGGTGAGGGGATGCATAGACAAATTCTTGGTTGGGGCTATGATTTCATATTTGAAACCTAATTAGAAATGTAATTGCCAGGGAGCTTGTACATCATAAATGCATTGTAGTGCAAATGTTTTAACAATTGCTGTTATCATTAGTGTCTTGTTTTACCAATTTTAAAAACTCTTCCTCTTAACCTTTAGTTTTGAGCAGTAATAGCCAACTTATAGTATATGTGCGTGTTGGGTAACACAGCTTTTCATTCAGGTCTCAGTTAAAGCCAGGTCATCGGTAGTTTGACTCTCAAGTCATTTCTCAGTCAAGCCTTAGTGAAATTAACTCTTGGTTTGCTCTTTTGTGATACAATATATTACTGCAACACAATTTGTGGCCAACAAAAAGCAAGTAGCTGATGGAATAATGTCCCCTCTTTTTTCTCCCAAAAAATATCATATTGCAACCATGTTAATATGTTTAAAAAATAACTAAAATAATTAGTCTTAAAATAGCTGTATGTCATGTGCTATGCTGTGACACATCACTTACTTAGTTTGATCAACAGCCCGAAAATTTTTCCTCAAGTCTTAAGCCAAGCCTGGCCTCTGGTGGAATAAGTCCAATTCTTTTTTAAGGTTTGGACTTGAGTCAATTGAGTCTTTTCAAAACTAGGACTTGAGTCAATGAGTCTTTTCAAAGTTGCAACTGGAGTGAAGTCAAGTCTTCTCAAAGTTTAGACTTAAGTCAATTGAGTCTTTTCAAAGTTTAGACTTAAGTCAATTAAGCCTTTTCAAAGTTAGGACTTGATCAAATGAGTCTTTTCAAAATTAAGCCTTTAAAAAAGGCAACTCAAGTCTCCTTAAAACTGAGAAGCACAGCCAAGGTAAAAAGAAAAAAAAGCAAGTACATATTTTCAACTGCAAATCTGGATACCATCATCATGAAAAAGCTTCAGGTAAGGTAAGAGACATGAAAACGTTATTATGTATACTAGAACATGTGTTAGGAAACTGGAATGGTTGCTTGAACCATAATGCCCATACACCATGACCTACTTTTGAAAGAGAATATACCATGATTGCACAAATTACAAACTTGCAGCGGTCTTTACGGTCATACAAATCTAAAAACCCACATTATTCCAATCCAACAGCACTCAAAATTTTGTTTCATTATGACTTTTTTTGAGGGAACTAATAGGAAAAACATCACAATCAGTACACAACAATGGCTTGTTTTAACAGACAGTTTAATTCAAAACTAGCATTGCAAATGGTTTGCAACACCCTTAAAAGGACTTTTATTTTTGTCGACAAATAATAAATAGAGCAGGCACATAAACAACTGGGCAATTTAAGCTAGCTATAAGTGTGTTTATGGCATGAGTAACGTTTAGGCTGAAAACATAGTGACTGCTGTTGAGGTCATTGACCAATCTTTCTTTTCTGTTTGAATCTAGCCTGATTACAAAGTTATTGTGGCCTATTACCTTTAAACCAAACATTTTTGAATGCGAGAGCAGTAGCCTTGCTGCCAGAAAAAGCATGTATAAAAGGCATTAATGAACTCCTTGCCATGTTTTGTCTTTTAGGGCAACAGGAGCCAATGTATGGTGCTGCAACAACTGTGGCTATTGCGTAACTATTAGTTGTATAATAAACCCCTAAAATAACAAAAAGTTTGTCTGTTTATGTATCAATGCTTGTTTCTTCCAGTTACTAGTTATCAATGCACATTCAGTGTGTCCAAGTGCCATTAACAAAATGTTGTCATGTATCGGACCAAATGTTGTTCAACAAATCTGTTCATGCTAACATACATCAAAAATTAGATGCAAAAGCCCTTAATATGTAAATGTGTTTAGTTAATTTTTACATCCCACATCTTACAACCAGTTGCTTACCTTCTGTTTCCATTGACGATGGTTCATTTGAAGCCACTGATGGTGCTCCTACAAAAAATTAACAACTTTTGAATGTTTTTAACTTTGGTAAAATGTTTGATATAGGTTTAGTGTTGAAATTTCTGGTATTGCTAAATGACAATTGTGTGATACCAAGTCAAATATCTCTTTTGCTGGCAAGTAAACATGTTTGTGTGTTATGCTCATAACAAGTCCACCGTCGAGCGACCTGCCCTATTACATCTTCCTTGGAAGATTTTACCTGATTTACTTAAAGACTAAATTAGTTCAAATGGTTCCACTGAGTTTGCATAATGTAACTCAAATGTCTTGATCAGTAAAAATGAGATGCTGAGATCAGATTAGAAACCAAAACCTTAAGACTACAATGTTGTCGAATTAATCGCAGTTTGTGTGTTGAATAATAAACCTTTAGAGAAAATAAAAAATATGGAAATGTACCAGATGCTTCCAGCAACACATTTTAAACAAAGAAATGAAAAAAGCCAACCTTTTGAGAATGCTAAAATGCTTTATATGCCTAAACCTCACTTTAACCTGTCAGGAGTCTGATGACTTTCCTTCATTCTACACTTCTATTTTGAAGATATATCTATGGCAAACAAGCTCAATCTAAAATTCTTACTTTTCTGGTAAATATGTAGGCTTAAGGTCACACCTTTTCTTGCTTCATACTTTTTGGGGGCAACATCCATCAGAAGAATGATATTGACCAAGTGAAATTCAAAAGAAAAGATAATAAAAAGAGTTGAATGATTTCTCAGCAAAATGTATTGTTTGTTAGTTGTGGTTAAACTTGATGGAACTGTTCGTTAAGTTTTCTATTTGACTACCTGACAAGCATTTTGTGTACAAAAGTGTAACCGCCAAGGCAATGGGGTTGAATGTAGCTAACAAAACACAGAAACAAACCAAACAACAATCATGCAAACTTCATCCACTTGTAACATAATTTAAATAGATGGAACTTAATTAAAGATCTAGATGCTGGTGCTATATATCAAAGTTTGATAAATTCAGACATTTTTTCCATATTTTGAATACTTTCAGGTGGATTGCAAAGCAACCTAGAGTTTGGGTGTAGGAATCTGGTGACCTGCCGCCCAAGACATAAAGTGTCTGCTGCACAAGTATCGCCTAGTCAGACCAGTATTTCATGCATTAATCAACATCCACTTACATCCCTTTGTTTGCACAGAAAACTTCCACTTGGGGTGCACATAAGTATGGTTGAAAGTTGAAAGGCTAGCAGGGTGACTGGGTCAACTGACCATATCTACCAGCTGTAAAAGTTTCATCCAAATCCAATAAATATTTAATGCCAGAAAAGCATGGCCAACCCGCACGTGGAAGAGCATTAAAGAACGGAGTGAAAACAATATGGCCCCTTTACTTTTTTAACTACACCCTTTAAAACATTATTTTCAACTGGTTTTAGTTACAAATAAACATAGACAAGGAGTCTCAAGTATTTTGCTCTATCTAAATGGCCCAGACTAGAAGGTTTTTATAATAGCAAGCAAGTGTATGTTAGACAATGACTTGCAAACATGTCCAAGCTCTGACAATATGGAAAAGTTGTCCAGTTCTTAGCCAACCAATTTGCAGTGTTAATTTACTGGAGCTTTAAACGTTTCATTGGAAAAACGCACACACACACATGGTTGCAAGCACTCACAAGAATTATGAAATTGTGTAGTTATTGTGAGCACTTACAGGCTTTTATTTTCTTTTTTTTGTACACAACACAAATACAAACACACAGACAGTGCATAATTAACAACACAACATTAACACTGTTTTATTGCAAAACTGTAACACATGAAACTTGCAAGGTACACCACAAATCACAACATCAGTGGGAAGTTGACCTTTAGTGACCTTCGTCATGCTCATCAGTGGTTGCAGATGAAACTTCATGTGCACACAGACAATTTTATGTCCAACATGTACTGAATTTAATTTCATGCACCACACTTGGTTACAGATTCGTTTGGCATGCAAATCATAGAATAGTGATAAAAAACATGCAAAGTTTTTGAGTTCGAATATATTTTAAATGTCTAAGGTGTAAGAAGATGATTTACAAGTGTCCTACTTTAGATCTTGTTTTAGAAAACTGTCTAAAATTATGCCTTTGGAATAAAGTTTGTGTCCGGTGAAACACTGTTGCAAGACTCAAGTTATAAGGAAAATTTTATTCTTGAATAATTTAAAGGAAACAAGAAAACGTTTAGCCCTTATGTCCAGTAAAAGCACAGAAAACTTGATCTTTCTTGGCAGAATGTGGTGGAATAAAATTTTTCCAGTTATTCACCAAATAAATACATGTTAGAGGGTTTGAAACTTTTCATTTGTCAAACAACATTTATTATGACTTCAAGTTCTTCCATCAATTCAAACTTGCTGGTCCAAGTGGAAAACTTTATTGAGTTTTTTGTTCCATTTATGTCAAAATGGAAACTGAAGTATATTGTGGTTTCATCCAGAATGTTGAGTTACTTGATTCACTAGGTGAAGAAACTTATTGATAATTCTGAACTTATTGGTTATTTTATGGTAATTCTGACCAGCTAGATCAAAAACGTAATGATCTTTTCATTTCAGCCAATCTGATCCAAAACTGTTAAGAGGTGAATTAGTGCAGATTTCCTCCATTTTATTGATAAAGCAACTACTCATCCAAATTTCACAAGGTATGGGAAGACATAAGCAAAAAAACCTAATTTGCAACATCAATCATTAGTCCTCGTAACAGTATCATGGTCAAAAAGTTTTTTGCACGTTTCGAAGAGCATTTGAAAACAATGCTAAACACATTTGATGTTGTGTTACAAAGGATTAGCCCAGAGAGGGGCCACAAACTTTTACTATTCTATTGAGCATGAGCATGCCTAAACAGCTTCTTAAGACTGATCTCCGACACAGAAACTTACGCTTGTCATCGACACTTTAAATAACAGCAGTCAAACAATTTACCACTTTGATATTTTGAATACCATGTTTCTTTTGAATGCTTCCAAGAAAGTGAATCCAATCAATAAAAACCTTCCAGATCAACCCAAATTCCTTCTTCTTGTGGCTGAAAATTATATTGGCACTGACCGAAAGTTATGTCTTGTTTTAACACAACCCTTGGTAAGCATTACGCTTGATTGCTAATTTGCCCAAAAGCATATGGTATCTTGATCAAGGATACACCCAAAGCTGCAATGTCACACTTGCATTTAGTGTGATAAACTTGACACCAATGCAGAATCGTCATGCTTCACTTCCACAATCATCTTGGTGATTGTTGACTCATCTTTTCCTTTCCACATCAGATTTTCAAAAACAAATATCCATGATCCTGATTATTTAGGAAAAGTAGTGGATTACAATTCTGGTAAAGTCGTTTTTTTGGTAATGAACAGTATTTATTATTGTTTTAATCATTGTCAATTCTACATTTTCTTGTGTCCTTTGTGCTTAAAATCAACCAGCCGAGTTGAAACCTTCAACAAGACGAAACAGTTTCACCATCCCCAATTTCCAAAAACAAGCTTGTTGGTTTGTAAATTTCTATTTGTAAAACAGATGCAGCAGATAGTCGGAGAAAAAGAATGTCCATGAAATGGGTTGCCCTTGACATGTAAAAAATAGAGATTAAATACAATTTTTTTAGGAAATCACATCAACATATCAAAGTGATAGAATAGAAAAAAATGTGAAAAAAAGTTATAGACCAAAAAATATCTCACCAGAATAACCAAATTGCATGAAAATAAACAATACCAACACAGAAAACAACACATGCAAAAAAATTGGAAAAAAAATAAATACAAAATAGAAGAAAGGTAAAAAGTTTTACAATGATATAAAAACAATAAGGTAATTTTTGCTTCCAAACAAATTGTTCATAACAAGTCTCATACAACGATGTTAGAAGTCTCTTTTTTGCTGGTTCTTGTGTTCTTGTTTTCTTGTTCAAATTTGTAATAGATATTCAAAATAAATAGCAGCTTTCCAGCTTCTTTACAGTGCAAACAGAAATCAAACAATTCCCAAACCAGTATCCTTTGTCACAGATTTTGTTTTCAACACACATACAAGAAGCTGTGAGTAAAATGATGGCAGAAATATAAGCAGCCCCCAACACCTTGATAAATAGAAAATGTTTTTCAAAATTTTTACATGACAAATTGACAGTTTCCTTTTAACACTTGGTAAATCAGTTTTGGATTTACCAAAGTGGTCATAGAGTCAGAATAAAAAATTAAACAATCCAAAAGATATTTATTCCAAATAACTGTGTCTTCACCACACGTGAGTGTCTGATCACAGTTTACTTTGCTGCAGTAACTTGTTCCCTTCAAACTGTGTGTTACAAACAGACACTTTATTTTCTGACTTGTGTTACATTTAAAGAAGCAAATGAGAATTTTCCACAACAGATTTTCCCATTCCACACACAAATAGATCAGATCCGGTACAAATAGAGACAAAATTCCTTCCACATCAACAATGCAGACACACTCAAAACTTCATGTTTTAATGACAGACATTTTAATCAACAACTCCTCAGTTGCTGCAAGAAGGGAAAATGAATCCAAACAAAATTGGAAAAGATTGTGTTCAAAGAGATATCAAATCTGTTGTAAATATTGGCAGATAAGTGCAAATTCGTTCACATAGACATTGCTTGTATAACCTCTTTTCCCAACAGATCACTGTACAAATATCAGCATAACTTTTTCAGCCAAGCCAAAGTTTTCCCAAATTTCAGAATAAACAAATGCCTCAGAACTCCTATTTACAACTTCCTGAGTCAAAAATATCTCCTGGCAGAAATCTGTACAACAATCCAGTAAATAAAACTAACTAAAACTTTCTGTCTAGCAAATGTTCTTTAATAAGGCTTTCAGGTAAACTTTCTGGCTCTGTCAAATGCAATATGGAAAACAAAATTACCTCCATTTGAGGTAACAACATGACGCTGCAAAAAAAGTGGCCTTAAAAACTAGAATGGTGGCTTTCACTATATTGCCATTCCATATACACTATTACCCAATTTAAAAATGCATATTATACTCAGTACTTTATTTTACATTGGGTCCCACAGTTACCTAAGCTGTTTTGAACATAATTGTTTCTGCAGGCAGAAATGCATGGGTCCCCACACATGCAAAGTAGTAGAATAATTATAGGGTACTGGAACTACATTTACAAAACAGCAGATATTTTTTATTTAATTTTAGATGTATTAAACAATGAAATGACAGAATGGATAATATAACTATGACCCAACCTACAGACTTTAAAAGGCTAGTAAGTAGGGTAAAACACAGCAACAAATCCACCAAAATGACATGTAATACAAACTGTCTATATTTCATCTAAGTCAGACTTTTTTCAATAAATTAACCCATTAAAAGGGGTTAGTGGGATTACTGCTGCGGCTCTAGGGTAAAACACATCAATTGTTGCACCACAATGAAATGCTCTAGAAAGCGTCTTAATATCAACCAATTCAGACATTTTTAAAAAGTTGATCTATTTTAGGGGACTTGTGGGGTAACTACTGGGGCCATAGGCGTCGATTTAGGGGTGACTGGGGTGACATGCCACCCCTCACATAAAAACAGGGGTGACAACATGTGTATTGTTACCCCTGGTTTTTTGTTTAAATTAAAAAATATTGTCACAAACCCACACAAGTTACTAAGCGTTAAGACAGTTTAAACCGATTGTTTGTACTATTTATGGTCACAATCAAGACAAACACAAGTGACTCGTGGTTTGTTACAATCGTTGCAGCATAATGTCAAGAATCGGCATTGTTACATAATAGTAAATCGTTTTGTAGCAACAAGCTGGTTGTTGTTGACTTATCTGTTGCATGTCAACTGGGAAAATAAACAACCAATAAGATGTGACAGTTAACCAAAATGCGAAGGTCATAACTTAGATCGCAAGGTTTGTACGTTATGTCGTACGCACTGAATTGTGTTTAACAAGTTTTTTACACAAACATCTCTTTACAATAATTTGTTTAGTGGTGAAACGGCTAACAGAACGGCTGTTGCATGTTTCTAAAACCTGGAAAGGTCACCCCGACGATTTAACAAAGCGGTAAAAAATTGACGCCTATGACTGGGGCTATGGGGTAAAACACATCAATCCTTGCCCCACAATGACATGTTATACAAACTGTCTACAAATCATCAAATTCGGAGATTGTTTAACAATTTGACCTACTTTGGGGGGCTAGTGGGGTAACTGCAGGGGCTATATGGTAAACACAACAAATATTGCACCACAATGACATGATATACAAACTGTCTAAATTTTATTCAATTCAAAGATTTTTAGTAATTTGACCCTTTTTAGGGAGCTAGCATGGTAACCACTGGGTCTATGGGGTAAAACTTAACTCATGACACACCGCCTTGACCATATTTACCAACAGTGAAAATTTTATCCTAATCCACCAAACATTTTAAAAGTGTGTGGACAAGCTGCAGCTTAGAGAAAAATAAACGGGGACACATAACAAACAACCCGACCCAAAAAAATTAATATTAGTTTCCACCACTATTTGGGCCAATATGTTTATCTATTTGTTTAGTGTTTAGTGTTTGTAAGCCAAATCTTAACCACAAAGCATGCATGGAATTTAACTAATTTTAAATTACAGCATTCAACATTAAGCGGCAGGTTTGTGTCACCTCACAACATTACCTGCTACTGGTGTTTTAGCAGAAGTTGATGGTTGAGCTTGCATGGAATTTTCATTTTCTTCATCATCACTGTCTGAAACATCACTTGTATTACCCGTGACATCATCAACCAACTCGGCGACTGTGGTGCACATTGCTGCTCGACGAATCCGTCTGTTGTCACAAAATGAATGTAAACTTGGTGTGAGCAGTTTTGGTGTTATAAGGGGGAAAAGTAATAAAGTTCTGTAAATTGAGTTAGTTTGTCTCAAACCAGGTTGGGTTGCCATGTAAACATATCCAAGGAATTTCTAGTAGTAACCTAAAAGAGCATTCGAATGGTTACTGTTGACAATATTTTGGTTTCCACTTCATATTTGCAAATACTACAGTATAATTGTTATGACCAGCCCTTAAATAGTAGATTGGTTTTCATGCTATTGTCATTCTGTAATGTAGTTTGGGTCCTACAAGTACCATGTGGCAGAAATGTGTGGGTCTACACAAATGAAAAGTAGTAAGTTTATTGTAATGTACCGAGAATATAGCTACAAAACTGAAGTAGATATTTTAATTTGTTTCATTTATGTGAGGAAAATACACATTGCTATAATCAAAATGTCCAAAATATAAAGGAATACTTAAATCATTGAAGTTAGCTATATATTGACAACAAGATTTAGGATTTGAAATAATATTAGGAAGTAGTATAGGTGTAACATTAGGAACGGGAATGCAGACGTCAGGTGATATAAATGTAGAGCAAGTTTAATTACATGGCTTAGATAGGAATTTGAACCCAAATTTGTCTAATACCTCTTCACAATATGTCGAATGATTTTCCTGTCGAATCCCATTTCAATCGCTGCTTTGACAATATCAGAGTTCATTGCATCTTGAATTTTCTGCCTTTCTCGCTCCATTTCAGCCTAAAACAAAAAATGCCGAAACGTGTTAAGTTGCAGAATAACAAGGATTCATTTGTTAAACAATTTCGATTATTGTTTCTGCACAAATACTTAGTTTGATGAAATTGTATGCTTGTCATCAAGACAACANAACACAGTCTGTTGACTTGGAACAGCTGCACGTTCATCTGGTGTCAGTTGCACATTTCTTGATTCAGCACCCTGGCACATTCTACAGAAAAATCAACTTAAAATCGCAAATTGCGTAAGTGAGTCAGTTTCAAACACATACACAAGTTGTCAACCAATTATTGTTTAAAGATGGGCAACTTGTTAACTTACTTGCAGTGTGGAAAGTGTCTGCGATGTTCAGCTTGTACATTATCCCCATAATTCCAATTTCTTAAGACCCCGCCACATGAAAAGCACTGAACACGATCAAGATTGCCGAGATAGAAGAATCCTGATCTTGCCAAGTCAGCCGGATAGACTGTTGGTCTTTCTGAAGGCCAATGCTCGAATGTACGACTATTGAAAAGCATATAATTATTGAACATTGAAAACCAATGCAACTGAACCAACCACAATTAACACAAATACTTTTTAAGTTCTACTCACACTCTTTCAGACTCTTTTCTTAGATCCAAGTTTTTGAGAAAGTTTTCATGGTATGCAGATGGAATGGTTGCAAATTCAACAATCTGCAAACAATAACAGACACCTAAGTCATAAGACACAAACTCTGCACAGCCTGTTTAAGAAAATATTTAAGTTTTTTTGCAAAAAAACTCAGGAAAGGTGAAAAATGTACCTGAAATAAGGGTTGATTTCTGGCAACAGGGCGAGCTGTTTGCAAGGGTACAGGTTGATTTGCTAGAAAACAAAAAACTCACAATAAAAGTTGCAAACATTACAAGATACAAACAAAATGCCACCACAACAACATCCCCTTTTTGTACAAACAATAGTTGTTGGTTTGTCGGCTATAATGCAACTACAATAAATGTTTACCAAGGAAACAGCTGTTGTATAAATACCACTATTTAAAACTATTTTCAAACTTTCTAAAAGTTTATGAACACTTGTGTGTAATTTCTTTGTGTTTATCTAATTAGCTCAGAACACAAAAATTTCCTCAGCAATTAGTTTAGCAATAGAAGAGCATTTTCAATTTGCAACTTACACCCAGCTGAGTGTGATAGTAGAACCGATCCAGCGGAAGGAACCTGAGAGTTTTGTTGAACTTGTTGAGCTGTCCCACTCGATGCAGTGAAATTGCTGAGTGACTGCAAAGACAATCATGTGATATTGTGTGTATGTATAGAATTGATCAGGTATTACTTACTGGGGCACCATCCATTGCATGGCTCCCTTCCTGTGACCTTGATGGCATCATAAATCGAGCAAGGCCTCCTCCACCTGTGTGCGAACCAGAATACTTCAAGCAAAAAACATATAACAAATTTTTCATAGTTCATCAATTGTCTGTCACTGTGATGATTAAAAGTCTATTTTAGATTAAAAATACTGGCTCCTTTAAAAACCAAAAAGTCAGTGTTATTTTTTCACATCATTTTTTGTTAAATGTTGGGTTATTAATTATGATATTTAAGATCTGTGTTTAGGTTATGGTAAACATTTTGCACAAAACGGAACAAAAATATTGTCACGTTTGTAAAATTTTGTGAACATTTTAAGCTTGACTTGTGTATAAAGGTTACCTATAAGTACATTTCCACTATCTCCTCCTCGCATGAAAGCACAATCACTGCGATGCCATTGTGCTGATCGAACATCATCACCAAACACCCAATTCTCACAACACAAACCACAGCTGTAAACAAATGTTACTTAGAAAAACGAGACACAGGTTTGAAACCTTGCTTGAAGTAATTGACATATGACATGCATAAATGTTGCATGTAAAATGAACAGAAACTTATAGGTAAGGGTGCCAAAGCAATGAAGCATAACAATGTTTGCATGACAAACGTATTCAACAATTAGATTGATTTATATACTTTAGAAATATATTTCATAGAAATATGGTTGATTAGAAATATTTTGTTTTACTAATTTTGAACATTTTCACAAAAATATGTGTGGAAACAATAAAAGGACCTAAAATGTTTTTTAGTTACAGTTGCGGATGAGAGGCAAACAAAAACCACGGCAACGGCAAAAAATACCCACTTGGTGGGGACCAAGAGTTAAAGAACATGATCGGCAAAACGATGGCCTTCTTGGGTCAGTTACACTATTTCTCATACCAGTATGTTAAATTTCCCAACTATGGTAAAAAGGTCCACGGCCATAAAAATTTTAAAAAGTAAAGCTTGATGTACGTATAGAACAATTAAATTGATTTACTTGATTTAACAACATTTTTTTTTTAAACATTGCCCTCCAAATATGTGTGAAAACATAAAAAGGACCTAAAATAGTTTTTAGTTACAGTTGCGGATGAGGAGAAAACAAAAACCACGGCAGCGGCAAAAATAACCGCTTAGTAGTGAGTAAAAAAACAGTGATCGATAAATAGAGCTTCAGGAATGCTAACAGTAGCAGTGAAAAAAACAAAAAGGTTACAAGTCACCACATGGTGTTACCCCAGAGCTAACAACCCTACAGTTCGTAGATCGAGCCAAAACAATCTAGACGGCAAGTAACGCTTTCAGTTGGGTGTGTAGCACAAGTGTGAGTGTATATCAAAAGTAACAATTAAAAAGTCATTGGAAACTACAATCTTTGGATGAAAGAAGTTTTGGGTAAGTGACATTGTGTTTGTTGCTAGCATTTGATAATATTTTGGGAATTAAGTTATTTTTCCTCACTACGGAAACAGAAAAACAAAAAAGTGCAATGATAAACACAGGTTTGGCATTAGGCTTTAAGCCATCATTTTTTTAGCCAAGTAAATATATGTATGTATGTGTATACACTTGTCTTAAATGTGTTTTTATTTCTGTAAAAATATGTAGAATTTTTAAACCAATATACAAATATATATTTGGTTTTCCACATTACTTAAATGGAACCCTTCGACAAAAATTCTGTGAAAGCGAAACCTTTACCAGTTCACAAAAACACAAACACACTGTCCAACAACAAATGCATCACTGCATTAACAAACAACTATACATGTTAAAAATGTTGATTGTCACAAATGCTAACATTTTTGGTAACCTTCATTGGCAGTGTATATAAATATATACTGTTATCTGTTAAGCATGCTGTGGAAAAAGTATGCAGCAAATTAAGCTGTGAGACTTTAAGACAGCAAAATGATACCAAACCTGAAACACTTGACTCTGTCCTTATATCCGGTGTAATAAAATCCAGCTGAAGCCAAGTGTCGAGGGTTGACTGGAACTTCTTGTGGGTATTTTATGAACGTTGAGAGTCGGTATGATTCCATGTTTACATCCCCAGGGGGAATGTAGACACTGCGCTGTCCAGGTGGATCTCTCGCTCTGTACAGAGTCAAAAAAACTTGTGACGCTATAGCTTAAAAATTAAAAACAGCAAACAAAACACAAAAACATTAGTGTGCATTAAATTTATACAAACCTGTCATAAATGTTGCCATCGGTTACAATCTGCAAATTTAAAGCACATAAATAGTATTAATCCCATATTACAACATAAAACACACAGAAGTTGTACCAAATGTAAATTGTTTCCCACAAACAGACGCTCCCTCTCCCGCTGTGCATCACCGCAACCTTTTAATTGATGTCTCCTCAATGAATTACTTTTTTTTTCTCTGATTTGCTTCACAAGATTCAAGTCACCAAGCAACACAGCACATTCAATAAGCCAATCACAGTTCTCAGGGATTCTTGTGAAACCTTTGTCTGCAAACAGATGGGCAAAATGCATAGAGGTTACCAACCTTTGTTACATGATTGTTGATTGATATATATATATAGTTGGATGGGCAATGCCTTGTTTGGTAAAGTGCAAAAACGTTTAAAACAAACAATGAATTGGGGGCTTTTTATGTACGTACCTGAGACTTTTGAAATCATGAAATTTTTTAGCATGTCAAACTTTGTGTTGTACCAATCGTCATCATAATTGGATTTGGTTGAAAAAATCTTGGCAACCTCCATGTTTTCCAACAAATAGCATGCAAAAAGAAATATATTTCTTCCATTGTTGGTAAGATCTGAAGTGGTTGTAAGTAGCTCAAACTGGTATAGTGACAATTGATTGACAATGTGCATGGCACAACCAATTTCTTCTGCTGTGGACAAGGATTCTGTTTTGGTGTAAGCATCTCTGCAAAGGTCCTTAACCTTGTGCAAGAAACAGGTTACACCTGAAATCCAATCTGTAACTGACAGGTCTGTGCGACTTTGCATTGTCTGCACAAACTGGTTGTGCAAACCATCAATAAACTCCAGTACCACATCATTCATTGACTCCCCGTGAACCCAATTGTCGCTAACCGGAAAGGTCACATTGCGTGTCAAGTACTCTCCGATAGTGGGAATTGTGACATCATCAGCTTTATCATGTGCTTTTTCATGTTGGACATTTTGAGGAGTATCTGAACATTAACAGAATAAGAATCAACAAAATTAAAAACATTCCAACAGTCAGAACTCCATAAAACCATAGACAGAAATGTTACCTGGAATCTTCACAACTCCATCCAAAGCAGACCCAATGTTACCACTGTCGTTGACATCCTCGTTCCATACAACTTTTTTTGCAAAATTTTGACCATGCACTGGTTTTTCAACCACTGACAATAAATCTGGGTTCGAAGTGGAATTTGATACATCTAGTTGGTAAAAAAAACCGTGAAATTCTCCGTAATTGCATCACATTTCCCTTTTCTCCTTGCATGAGTAGATATGCATGGTTTTCGGTTTTTACGTAACTTGACACCATAGGCGTTGATTTTCCAGCATTTTTTTTGTGTGGGGTGGCGAAATGATCACACCAAGCAAGCTGACTCGTGATAAAATTACACAACGAACGCTTGTTGGTAAGCAGCCTCATTATACTATCTGTTTACACTATTATTATCGGTACATATAGCACAAGAGACGCGCAAAATGGGACTTCCTTTTTACATCGCTCGCCTAGCACATGTTTGGTGTAAACAAGTCTTCATAAAAAACCTTGTGTCAGCGCAAGGAACATATGTTTTTAAAGCAAGAACTTAATAATAAACCAAGGAAATTTCCAGGGTGGCAGCTGTTTAAAAAGAAAGTTAGTAGTTATAGTGGAATTACTGCGTACAATTAAAAATGCACTTCTCCTACCCTCAGGAGCAATTGTTTTGTGAAGTTCAGATGATAATGTGTCATCTATAAAGACACGCTTTTGCTCAGCGTCCGAGTCAGGCTTTTGATTTTCACAGAATAATTTTGTTGTTGATTGATTGCCATTGTACTTTGCTTTTGTTAGAGTAATTGGTTTTTCTTTTTTCTGTAATTGTCCATCAGCTAAAACGATTTTTTTCATTTATAAATAAACAATTGCTTAATGTGATGTTTATTGAGCAGTAAGACGTTAGTAATTAATTTATACATACAGTTAACTTTTACAATTCCTGATGAAAATGGCTGCAGTATTTCAAAGAAAGAAAACTTTTTCATTAACATTAGGCTTAATAAAGTTAGTAATTGAAATGACATGAATTATTACAATATTACTGTGGCTATACAATACAACAATTGCCAACTCATTTACCTTGAATTTCTGAATCCGAATTTGGTGAACTCATTTTCGGTTTGTTTGCTTTAAAACTGTCATCACTTGAAGTGATAGACCTGAAACGCGTAACATTGAACCTTCCATTTAGTTCCGCACTTGTCACGTGACTGGTATCTCACAGGACACTGGCATAGAATTTTGTTTGGCCTTATCTTACATTTTGCTCAGTTTATATTCATTGCCATATGCGCACAATATGTCTAACGTTTAAAAAGAATTGAATGTAACGTCTAACTCCAAGGACAACGTTTTAATTTTTGTCCCTGGCAGTTGATGCCCCAAAACTGGGTAAGAGTGGGTGTTTTTATTCTTATGTTATCAACGGCATAACTAATTTACCAAGAGGCGGTGTGGTGAAATTTTCTTAAACTCTTTAAACAATTAGTAACATACAATTAGTAACTAACACCACTTCGCTAAATATCAGTGTTTTAATGACTAGGGTTTAGTCATTCCATTTCCCAGTCATAATTTTGGCTTGACTCGAGTCGTACTGGACTTCTGCGAGTCACGGTTTTTGACAAAATTAACTTCGTGTAATCGATACGTATTTCCACAACTATATGTGGTCGATTTTGTATGAAACAAAATGATTGTGGAACTTCTGCATGCTATCAATTTTATTTAGATTCATCCGTGCAAACATGGCACGTTCTTTTGCTGGGCGAATGACTGTATGCATGTAGGATAGACTACTATAGGCTGCATATCCAATAATTAACACTTACCTCAAGTCTTGGAAAGGATTGTGCAGCGACTTATAATGGGGCTCATAATTTTTGATCAGCACAATCGGTTCCAGCTCCGCAGGGTTTAAACGCCCCTACAAACGCATTCAGATACATGAAAGTTAAAACAGACAGGCAAATTGGAAATTGCCATAAACGTCACCTTTAATTTCGCCTCTCCGCAAATCTATACAACAGCAGCCATACCAATAAATATGTTGGCTTAGTAAAACCAATAATAAAAGCAAATGATGTTTACTTTTTGTTGGTAACAAATTTTTGCACGCAAAAAAGGGGCGTCATAATCTTAACAGACTTGCGAAGGCAATGGGTGCAAAGTAATGTACAATACCTGGAGCTGGACCCGCCCCAGTCGCCGACCCATGGGAATTCTGCCTTCAGGTTTTAAATATTGCTTGATTACGACTTTGTCCATTCGCTGATGGTCATCCTCTGCAAGGAACGGTTGATAGTTAGTCTAAATCAGCTTTGCTATGTTACACATTTTTCTAATTTTTGTTTTTGTTTTCACAAGTCTTTTGAGTGTTTGTTAAATGTACGAACGTTGAAGTGGAATTCTAATTCTCCCCCTTTAGTAGGCGAATAGGCTATAAACAGAAGTGCAAATCAGGATCAATGCTAGAATCTGTCCCATAGCATTAATGCATACCAGCGCCACTCTGACACCCTTGTAGTAATTACAGTACGCCATAGGCCTGCAAGAGGCGTTATACTAAATCATAGTCGGCCTTGACTTCTTGCGAAACAAAGACTTCCTGCAACAAACGACGCCTGCGATGGGATTTAAATCCACAACCTCAGCACGTCAAGGCCAAGTGCTTTATCAAGTGGTACGCACAGGCTTAGTGGATTCATCAGACAGTCAATTGCAAATATTATGTAGCACACTGTGCATATATGTAATGGGGAATCGCCACAATGAATAGAAAGGTATTTATAACTACGAATAAGATCCAAGCGCATGCTATTTAGTGTGCCCCTAAGCGTCCATGCTCCTATTCGCAAATTGACCACTTAAATGTTTAGGCCTACGGTATTATCTTTCTTTTCGAAAAACTTTTACCATTACAATAGGTCTTAAGAACCATTAGTAAATACTTAAAATCACACTTTACCTCTTTGGACTTCTGGGTCACATTTACAGCCTCGAAAAAGACCAGATTTTCCAGGACAGTGCATTAAGATTGAGTGTTGGCTTTTATATACTTCCACATGCATTACCTGAATTTCAAAGCAATACGTCAAAAGCGCTATTGAGTTTTTGATAAGTCAGAAAAAGATGTTTTTTCGAAAATAACTGGGCTGGCTTGAATACAAGTTCGTGTAATTAGAAAAAATTTTATTAATACTTACGCGTACCAAAAGCATAAAACAGGCATAAAAAGTATGCTTTCAAAATACAATTTAAAAACCTTCCGCCGAAACTCACCATCACTTGAGGTTCTGCTGTGATACGAATGCTGGGTTCTTCCGAATTCTAAACATCGATGTTAAATATAATTGGCGCAAAGAAGAATGAAGTTGGGTAAAAAGTCCACAAGAATACTTACAACGTTTTTAAATTCAAACTTGGCGTCTGGGACACGCGTGGGTCTTATTGAGGTGAAATGACGTCTGGGCTCCAATTGTAAAAAAAAATTCTAAAACGGAACAACATCATATTTCTTTTCTTATTTTCCAAATCACAAACAGCATAAAAATAAGTCTTTTTTCGTTGAAGAATTTAGGTGCCAAAAGAATTTTGTTAAAATATGGTTTCAACACAGATCCATAACGTTATAAAACGATAAAATCCACTCTTCAGCCAACACCCCTCACTCTTTGTGTTCGATTTTTCCACTGACCAATTTACAAGGCTATAGCAACTTGCACAAAATAAATGAAGAAAAAAACTTACTGTTAAATCTATAGTTTCTTCTGACATTCGGAAGCAACTGTATCTGTTCGAAAGCATCTGATTTAGTCCCAACCAACCATTCGCATCATGCCATTCGTCTTCCTCCCCCTCGTCTGACTTGACTTCTGAGGTTTTATCATGTTTGTCCCTTTCATCATGGACTCGTCGCCAATTCTTATCATCGCATGTTGTGTGAACTCGGAGGTCGTCGGTTGTATCAAGCGCATCGTGAAAAACATCGGTGTCAACCTCATCTTCTGCATCGTCTCTGTCCCATCGCTTCGTCCAAACTGTTTTGATTTTTGCCCAGTTGCACTGATTAACATTGCCTGACACAAATGACATACCAAGCTGTTTTGCTTTTTACGATAAATTTTTGTGCAATAAAACTCACAAGGCCCTTTGTTGAACCTACACAAACAAAACTAAGCATTAATTTTGGCGAAGTTATTTCTAAAAAAGGAGTTTTGCGCAGGTAAACGCCTTTTTTCTTTAGGTATGTTGCGAAACTAAAGAAAGAACTTGTCACCAGAGAATCGTCTGCGCAATTAAAAAAAAGCTTATAACCTTTCTGTGGACAGAACTGCAAAAAATTCTTTCTACCAAACCAAGCTGTTTCGGACACCCCATAAAGGCACTATACACACCACCAATGAAAAACACGTTGAAGTATAGTCTAGACAAGTTTAAGTTTTAAACAAGTGGCAGATTTGTATTCGCGTGAAACGTGATAGGTCACGCACAAATATGTTGTTCCCCTATGTTTACGACCTTAACGCATTATTAACATTATTATTTAATCCCCTCTCTCTGTTACAATGTGGAAAGTAAATACTAATGAACATAAAATTTAGGCTTTTTTGAAAAAACTTAACGATTATTTCAGTAAGCTACGTTCAAAGCGCTTAATCGTTGTGTTGTTTCGGTTCTCCATTTTGCTCATCAATTAATCCGTACCCAACTGACAAGTGACCGCAGAGCAGAGAGTTTTGAAAGGTCATTGTGGTAACTTCCTGTTTATGCCATGGTTGCACCACAGACACTACAGATTGCATTATCGCCAAGATACATCAGGTTTAATACTTTCCACATCTTCTGCTCACATACATCTGTGGGACAACACTATGAACATAAAACAGATATTATGCTTTCGGGGTGCTATAGGCAATTGCTTGAACATTAGAAGGCGTGTTGCATCAGTGCGTGCACGCGTTCTTCGTTTTTTCTTGCAAAGCTATGTCAGTTTTCGTTTTTCGTTCTTGTGTGTTAGATGTCCCTCTTTTATTGTTATTCACCCTGAGGAAAAATAGATCTGAATAGATCGCCGAAACAGCGGTATACAAAAAATTATATTAGCAAGAAGAGCCATCATAATTAGTTATGCAATGCCTGGGAGCAACAGTTTATATATTTTCTACTCATTTTGTACACAACCGTAAAACAAAAATAGTTGTACCAAACTGACACTGTTATCCTGTTCGTAGGGTTCTAATTATCCTGAACTGCAGGCTTCCCGATTCTCAGTGGCTTGTGCTATCCATGACTGTATTACATTTGCAGGTAGACATTGTTTGTTCATAATCGCCCTGCAGAAAGGTTTACTATATTACTAATGATTGTTAAAGTGGATAATATTTATACTACCTGTTTGCAGTAATATGCCAATCTCCCTAATCTAAACCGAAGTACCAAGTCCCAGTAAGTGTAGGGCAAACAGCTCAGCACCCATATGCCTATTAATCATATCGCCACTTATTGATAACTGCAACCCGGAAGTCGTTGAACACGGGACTATACCAGTATAGCTCCACCAAGTGTTGATGCAACTGATAATTTTGTAATGTTTTAACAGTTCAGGGCCAAAATCCACGATCAGATTACATAAGTTCGGTCCAGACATGTTCAGATTTTAGCAAATTTGGAACTTTAGTAGTTTGGTGATCTGAGAGAAACTTACTGAAAGATACCAAGTTGCTGACCCACGCCGGTGACATACTCGGAATTTTCCCCTTTTCACAATTCTGGCGACAATAAGAACGAGAATGCAAAAACAAAACGAACCAGTATTACTTGACGTTATATGACATGTTACAAGCTGTCACGACTATAAAAATGATGCACTTAAACTTTCATAAATGAAAATGTATAGACAGCCACCCGGCGTGGGTCAGCAACTTGGTATCTTTACGTAAGTTTCGGTCAAAAAGTTTAATTGCCTACGAAGCAGCTTTGGTGTTTCCGTGTTTGCAGCAGTAGTGGAGAGGGAGGATAAGGTGCGTGTTGATTCGATGGTTCATATAACAGTACAATAGTGATTTGTCTTAGACTGTTTTTAAACTGGAACAGACAGTTTGTCCCTGAAAAAAGTAAATTGCAGGACCGACCATCTTGTGCAACATTTTTTGAATAGAAGTTGGTGCGCACAGCAGTTGTGGTTCAGTTTTGTGTAAAATATCGTAATTTCCGAGTACGTGTAAGCGATACTAGAGGCGTTATATTGAATTATTGGGTTTTGTAAACTACACAGAACAGCAATAGGCCAAAAATCCCATCTGTTTTCAGCAGCGAGGTGTTGTTTAGCCAAGGGAAGTGTTACATGCCATAAAGTAACACTGGGTTCGTTTGTTGTTTGCATTCATCATCTTATTGTCGCCAGAGATGGAAAGGTGACATCCCAAGTATGTAAGCGTCGTTGGTTGGTGCCGGTTGCGTTTATAGAAATCGACCAGAGCTTCGATCGAAAATTCAAATCGCCCGCGAAGCAACTTGGTTGCCATGGTTGCACGCATTCGCTTCATAACGATTCATACGAAAGTCACGTGACTTTTGTGACCTACGTGTCCACCGACCAACGCGTCGATTTTCGAAATTTCGTCACAAGGCAAACAGCAATGAGCTGGCGGCGTTCCCTCATCGCGTGCAGGGCGCTCGGCATCCGTTAAGAAATGTTTTTGGTTGAGCAAAGACTCCAGAATTGTAAAAACGGAAAATTCCGAGTATGTGACCGGCGTAGGTTATCAACTTGGTATATTTCAGTAAGTTTCGGTCAAAGAGTCTAATTGCCTACGAAGCAAGTTTGGTGTTTCCGTGTTTGCAGCAATAGGAGCGTAGGGAAAGGGGGGATGTGTAGGCGGGGGGCGTGTTGTCTCGATAATTCATAGAATAGTCAAAACCCTCCTTGAAGCATGAGTCACACAATTTCCAGAAACAAACGCGTCGAAAGGCACATAGCGTCAGAGGATCGACGGAAACACGTCATGGCATCGAATTCCACTTGTTTCTCTTTGGAGCGGCGCCGCAGTTTCGTCGATCACTTTTGCAAAACTAAGCACATCAGCAACAGCAGCTTCTTGTGAGTAGTGGTAGGCGATATTCAGTGTTAAAGTTTTTGCGATCTTGAAATTGCCCGTGCATTGTCACTGCTATTGTCATCGATTTGTCTTAGACCGTTTCTGAATCTCAGCAAACAGTTTTGTTTTGTTGTCGTTTTTTCGAAGGTTTGCAGGAGAGACCATTTCGTTAATCTGGTGCAATATTTTTCTAGTAGAAGTTGGTGCGCACAGGAATTGTGCTACAGTTTTGTGTAAAATACAGAAATTTCGTCACAAGGTAAACATCAAACTGGCGGCGTTTCACCACCACGTGCGAAGCGGTCGGCCTCAGTTCAGAAATATTTAGTGCCGTGAAGAAGACTACTGAAATTCACCACAGGTTAGTTTTGTGCTGCTAGATAAAATTGGTTGCTGTTATTTGGGATGAATGGCCTGTATGAGCGTAATGTGCAACTTTAAACAAATTCTTTAAATGTTTAAACAGCAATGAGGAGAACAGCATCTTAATTGTTTCGGCACTTTTGGCGCAAGTGAATTTCCAATTAATTATTCACTTGGCACGAATTTCTTTTAACACTCAAACCAACCACGTGCTTTTATTACCAGTCGCATTCCGAATATCTTTTCATGTGGTGTCAAAAGTATCTTTATTTTTTGTGTGTAGTTTTATATCATCGTGGTTTATAGTTGTTTGTTAAAATGGCAGTCACAAGAACTGGCCGCGACCCCGGAGTATCGCGCTTTGAATGGAATTACTTTGTTTCCTGTTGCACAAAGGCTGTGGTGTCTAGGCGATAAGGGTCGCAAAAGCAAGTTGATATTTGATTCCCACATACTGGTAGAGCGAAGTGTGCCAGCTGTTTTCCAAGTAGTTATTCGTGATCTCTTTGTATCGGACTTAATGTTTTGTTATTTAAGCATTCAACCACATCTGCTTTTCAGTATCAATTCTTGGTGACAAAAGATATGTTTGTGACAGCGGGTTGCTTTCGGCCAAGGGTCGGGTTCAGTAGGTTTAAGGGGGTTATCGTATTTGCTCGATGCGGCTTTTCTTGGGGAAGAGGAACCAAAACTGCTTGTGTTTATTCGATGATTCATTACCTGTACAGTTGACAGTCACGCGACTTTGTTGAACTTCATGTAAAACGAGCCGTGGGAAAAACTCTTCGGTTTCTCACAGAAGGGCGCCTAACAACCCTTGGTCATTTCGCAGAACAAACCCACAGCATAAGGTATTGCCGTGTGAAAAGTAGTAGGTGTTGTAGTTTTGCATCCTTCAAATTAAATTTAATGTGATTTTACCTGATTTTTCTGGGGGATGTTTTTTTAGTTGCAACAATTAGTTTGGAATTTGCTGTATATAATATTTCGTAGCTTTGCTGGTAAGATCAGTATGTCAATCACGTACAATATTTAGTGAGCAAATTATACAAGATTGTAAGATCAGGAATTTTGTTACAGTTTGTACAGGTCATGCAATAATTTAACGGTACGCTGGTAATCAAGTTTGGTCTGCTACAGTACATTTGTATTGCCGCTTATATTTTAACTGATTTGTCTAAACAGTTTTTGATTTGGAACAAATAGTTTGGAATTTGTTTGTCAGAATATTTCAGCATTTGCGTGCGTTTGCTAGAAAGAACAGTATGTCAATCTTTCGCAAATGTCTTGACAAAGCTTAAAACATTGTGAGATCAGAGATTCAGAATGTCACTGCCGTAATATAGCGGTATGCTGTTGAAGTTTGGTTTGCTACACCACCATAGTCATATACTTGGTTTCAAACCACTTTTCTTTTTAGCATATGTCGACAAACGCAATTCGATTTTGGTCAGAACTATCGAAATTTAAGATTCAATTTAGCGCACAGGCAGTAAAATTTCAAAGTTATTATCGCGTACATTGTCTTTCAATTTCCTAAACTGTTTGCGTTGTGAAAGCAAGCCCTTACAAGTTCTGTACTGTCAGCCAAACCTGTCATAGCGCACACATTGTCATCGCTCGCTTGATAATAAACACGCAGTGCTACCCGTATAAAGGCTTGCGGTGTAAAACTATATCACTAACTGGAGCTTACAAATAGCGCAGGGTACATACATGACTATTTGCTGCTTTTGCATTTGTGGTTTATTGTGCCTCTTTATTTATTTTCCCATCTAATTTGTGGTTTTATGCGTTACCATGCGCACGAGTAAACACGGAAGGCTGGAATACTTCTGAATCTTCATTGTGACGAAACCAGGATTTCATAACGATTCGTGTAATACCACCGCCCTTCTCCTCGGAACAATGTGAAAAAATTCCTCTGTTGCGGTCGGGCAAATTTATTAAGAAACAGCTTTTTATTGTCAGACATATAAAAAGAGTGGCCGCAATGGAAAATAGTCAAATTCAGTCTGATTTTATTTTAAAATAATAAGAAAAGACAATCAGTGGGTGATTGGCAGTATTGCAGCCTAGTTTGTGGTAAAGCCCACAGGAAAAATAAACGTCGGTTATCATTTCGCACGCTTCGGTTGAGCTAATTGATCACTCTTTGCTTGGTGACCTTTGCCTGGGTAAATTTCACTTCATTGTTGCTTAGCCACTTCATGTGTTGCCATTTGTCAACACAGAATAAATGTTGAAACTGATGCGATTTTCTACTATATGAAACGTCAGTATCATGCGGTTGGTATTTGAATTTCCTTCCAAAAGCAAGAGTTGTTGTTCCAAATTAGAATTACTTTAATAAAACATTGAGGTTGGTTTTTGTGTGGTATACTTGATGTTTTTGACCATTTTCGGTGGCATGAACGTATTTGTTTATTTATCAACAGTATTATTATTCATCACAAGCAGATTAAATTTCAGCAGCTGTTCATTTCGTTTGCGAGTAATTTGATTTGATCCAGAGGCAAGTCAGTAAATCAGTTTCATAATATTTGAATGGTATTCATTTTTTTCTGTTTTTGCCCTTTTATTTATTTTACCCAATTAAATATTTTATGTTGGTTGAACGATGTAAAACCCGCTGTGCTTACTTCAATTTGGATGGGGTTAGTTGATCTAGTGTTTTATACAGCGCTGCTAATCCGTCTAATAGGTGATTGACTCCGTGGCTTAAGTGTTGCAAAGCGCTTCGAAATAAACGTCGGTTATAAATACACAACGCTTCGAATAAGCTAATCACTACTTGCTCGGCCGGCCTTTGTCTGCGTAAATCTCACAACCTTTGTGTGCCTAGCAGCCCGCGCCGTCGTCGGTAAACGGAGCCTTATCTCGGGACGACCAACAAGTTGTTGAAATGTCATCTTATGTGGGTGATAATTTAAATTTCATTTTAGCACGAGCTAAATATATCTGGAAACCATTTTCTCCTCTCGTCCATTAGGAGCTGACGCAAATTCAAGAGACGTAGGTTAGCATCGAAGGGTTTGTACAAACTATTTATATCCCCCCCCCCTTTATGTGGAGACTTGATAAAATCGTGTTAATCATTGTGTATCGGAAAAACATTAAACTGCACAAAACTGTTTTTGTTTCTGCGGCCGATTTTAAAATGCACCTTGCTACTGCAGACACACTTTGTTACATAATGTTTCGTGAACATTTCGCCACTCTCTATTGCGCCATAATTGTTATGAAGACCAATTTAATGAAGTGAACCATCGGTATGTTGGATGGCTGGTGGGTAAGTTCTATAATCGTGAACTTGGTTGTGGTAAAAGCGACGTTTCCGATTTTGGTGCAGCAAAGTGAATTTCAAAATGACGAAAAAGTTTAGAACCACTGTCACGTGCTTCTATCAAAAATACAAATTAGCTTGCACATAGTTCGTTTCGCTATAATACTAACGCTGTCTTTTTTGACAAAATGTTTCATGGCAAAGAGACGAAAACGTTTTGAAACAAAGCGTTGTCAGAATTCTCCCAGCACTCACATAGACACCAGCTATTAACGGATTGGTTTAAACCTTGTTGTTGCGAATCTTCTAGTTGTAACATAACACCTCACCAACTCATACCGGTTCATGCAGTACTTTGCGGATCTTTATCTGAGTTTTCCTGCTTTCTTGAAACTCCACAACACAAAATGCGTCAGCAGCTTCAGTACGTTCCACTTTACTGTACAAGCTATCGTACAGTAGTTAACACATATTGAAAGTTATTAATTCCTAATACCTAACGTACCTGAAAAATAAACACAGGGAATTATTTAACGCATTTCACTTTAATTGAACCCCAACGGCCACAGCTATCACATGAATGCGTTGTTTCAACCCTAACCAGAAAAGGGTCGTAATGGACTGCGCTGTAAACTTTATTAAATTTTGCTCATGTCGCCGGAGGAAAAAACCATGACAAACACCCGAGATTTATGTGGAAGTGGTTCTAGATGAGTTGCGAAGAAAGCGTTTATTTCTGTGAAGTTTGCTGGAGGACACAGCTTTTAAAAACATTCAACCGCATATTTGCAGTTTTGCGGCTATCTTAAATGGGAAAACTTTAGGCTAGTGGTTCCCAATCGGGGAAGAGCTCCTCTCTAAATAGGAAATTTCACATTAGGTTGATCATGATAAGCGTAATATTTCATTTCAGATACACCAGTGACTTATACCGTTTAATATTACTTTTTATCACTTATTGTCTAGTAGGGGAGAAATGAAAAGTTTTTAAATAGGCAAAGGGGGAAATGCATCAAAAAAGGTTTGAAACCACCGACTTAGGCGCTCGGTAAATGCTCAACACGCGTATCGGTTCCGGAAGAGTTGCAAAGAAAGCGAATGTTTCCAAACATTGACTGGTGATCATGACAAAAATTGCGCCATTCACCTTCATGTCGCTTTGGATCAGTGATGTTCGCATAGGACGGCTGCCAGCACGTAACCTGGAAGCATTAACTGATAAATACTTTGTTTGAAGTTATTGCCCTTTGTTCCCACGTTTTCCATTATCCGTGACTGAATTTGAGTGTTTGACAAACATTGTGATAACGAGACAGCCAGTGTGTGTCGACGATGCCATTGAGGGAGTTTCGATAGTTGGTGGTGCCTTGCGTACACTGATACTTCATTTAGAGTAAACAACATGCACAGCAAGTTGTGGAGGTACTTGCAATGCAACTTGGAAAAACATTGACGACAAAACGAAAGAAGGTGGAAAGTCTCATTTGTTCGTGCTGCCTTGTGTAAACTGAATTTTGCTTAGGTAACACTGTTTCAGGGGATAAAACAACATGCATAGCACGTTATGGGGGTTTTTGCTTTGTGTTTCAAACCATTGATGATAAAAAGTTTGAATGGTTCAAGAAATAAAGTTAAGGATTGAATTGTAATCTTTGGTGGTTGACCCGGGGTATTGTTTAGTTTAGTCTAAATTATAAAACAAGGCACAGAGTAACCTGGAACAAAAAAACACGAGTTTGGAGAGGAAACAAACAGTTTAGGGGTTCGAATCCCACAGTAATCCTAAAATTGATTGGAAATGAATTTTCGAGCTTAACAAAACACCAAAAGCAATTTTTGAAGCATCTTGTTCACACAACGCTAATTTAGTTTTGTTGAATTTTATGTTGTGGGTGAGTTGCGACTTTTGTTTGGAGAATGACCGTACAGGAAAATTCCTTTTGTTAAAAGAAGTAATTCGTTGCGGAAACGCGACACCGTGGAGATCAGTAAAAGGCACGCGGGTAATCCCCATCCCACGTACAACACCTTTTCTCTTTACAATTCAAACATTGTCACACGCGCTAGCAACTATCTTGGCATTCAGCCGTTAGCCTTCACAGTTTAGTTAGCTGTCAATGTGAATGAGCTTGCAAATATTGTGTTGGTGTTGGATGTTTTTGTCCCTTGGGGCTTAAAGCTGTTTTGTGTCAAATAAATATTTGATGTCGTTTTCGCTGGTAAGCTGTCATGGTGGAAATATGCTTTTAGGCTTTTTTCGTTTCCGCAATAACATTATTTGTTCGAAAATTGCAATCTGATTCAGATTTAATTACACCGTTACTTTGAGGTATCGTATCAATTGAGCTACGACCTAATGTTGTCACCTCCAGTAGACCATTATTGCATGTAAAACTTATCGGATCACTAATTAACTGTGGTCAAGCAAATTAATGGTTTAATCAAGAGAGCGTTTAAAATATGTACATTGAACCCAATTCCATTGAACCCAAGCCATCGTAGCATATTCCCTTCTCACAAAATAAAAACGAAGACAAAATATAAAAGCGAAGTAAAAAACAGAACATGTAATTTGTATGAAACCGTGTCGCCAAATCTTTTAACTTAATGTTGCAATCCCCCTTGGGTGTTGGCTCAAACCCGCAAAACAGTAAGACATAGTTTCAACAATAAGCTACCGGCGGCCGACATAATTGAAGAGTTAACGACCAAGATTGTCGGCGCAGTCGCTAACTGCTGTTGACACAATAAAACATTATTGATAAGCCTAGGTGGGGGGTTGTTTAACCACTACAAAGGCAACAAATACGACTTTACCTGCTGGCAGCTTTAACAAACATTGTTGAAACATCATAGTGAAGGCCAAGGTGATAAAAAACACTGTTCATATTAAGGTAATTTGACAGGTAGTGACTTATCATGTTGGTTTACATATTAGTCTGTATGTAGCCTTTACCAAAAATAACTTAATGAGTAAAAACGCCTTTGAAGTGTTTTAAAGAAGCAGAATGCTGAGCAAGTTATAAAGTTTGTGTAAACAAAGTGTTAAATAAAATGCCGCAGATTTGACCTTAGCAATTTCAATTTTTCCTTTGCTGTGGTCCAATTTCGTCACTTTTTCATGACCTATCTACACGCGGTTTTGACAAAAACTTGCTGTAATCGAAATGAACGCATACGATTCAAACTTTTTGTCCTAAAACTGCTCGCTACTGATTGATCACAAGGACAAAACAGTAAAAATACCTGCAGAAATACCTGACATTCCGAGAGAAGAAATGCGTGTATAGTTGTTTGACGAAAATATTCCGTTTTTACTGTTGCAAGTAATTTTTAGTAATTTCAGAATTTTCAGGTTTTCGCAGAAAGGCAATGTCGTGTGAAAATAGGAAAAATTCCAGTTGCACGAGTTTATGAAACTAAATTTGAAAAAAGAAAAATGCTTTGACACCAGATGTCATAAACGCGTACATGTTTACTTTATCAACTACCAATGTGCGAAACTTGACAAATATTATCAAATACTTTGTTAAAAGTCTCATTTTCAACACAGTTTTAAAATTGAGTTTGTGGGTTGTTGGTGTTTAGAGTTTTTACAGAATATGGCGGAGGGGCTGTTTTCTATTGTGCCAATAACAGCTGTTATACGTGTGCTGATAGAAAAGTGTTTGTGGCTATTTCCGAA
>QXVZ01018214.1:5628-20572 GCA_008931825.1 Phallusia fumigata | reverse complement strand
AACTTCCTATTACAAATTCTATGAATGCCTTTGCTGTTAATTTGTAAAATGCGGTTTCATCATTTATTTTGTTTTAGGGAGCTTGCAATGTTGGTGCCATCAATGCAGATGAACATAAGTCCCTTGCTGGCAGATACAGCGTTTCAGGTTTTCCAACTATCAAAGTCTTTGGTTATGACAAGGATTCTCCCACAGATTACCAAGGTAAACTGAGACTTAAAAAATAAAAATAGATAGACTCCGTGGCAATTCTGTAAAACTCCCAGAATGTGCCAGCACAAACTCATGCATTTTAATTTGAATGTTGTGAATTTCAGGTGCGCGTTCCGAGGATGCCATTACGGACTATGCTATGGGTCAAATTCGTCAAATGATGAAAGATAGAAGAGCGGTAAATAACTCATTAGAATTTCCCTATCATTTTTTTAATAAAAAACATCATTATTACATGTGCGTTTTAACACCATTGCTAGGTACTACAGGTGTACATCAGTATTTGCCTTCTAACTGCCTCTCTGCCTCAGTTGTTGTATTTATCAGTTTTTTATCAGCCCCAATCAAAATTTAGTCATGAACATCATTAAATTTGTTAAAGAACTTAAAAAACACCAGAAAATCGATGTAACTGCTATGCATGTCTAGCTGTTGTCTGGTGCGTCATATTGTAAACCATTTTAAAATGTAATGTAACTGTATGCAACATCTGCATTAACAGGGAAAGAAATCGGGTGGAGGCAAATCAAGTGGTGGAGGAAGCAGATCCGGTGGTGGAGGCGGTGATAGTGATGATGTTGTTACCTTGACGGATGCCAACTTCAAAGAATTGGTTTTGGAAAGCAAGGAGACCTGGTTTGTGGAGTTCTATGCCCCCTGGTGTGGTCATTGCAAAAATTTGGCACCACACTGGAAAGCAGCCGCTACCGAAGTCAAGGAGAAAACTGATGGTGGAGTAAAGCTTGGTGCCCTTGATGCAACTGTGCACCAAGCTACCGCATCCAGATATGGGGTCAGTTAAAGCTAGTTTTTAACGACTTTGTGGTTATCTATTATTTTTTCTAGATAAATTACAATATGCATGTTTCATACAAAAGTTATTGTTAGAAATTGTGCTATGACAGACATGTTTTGAAAACAGATTCGTGGCTATCCTACCATCAAAGTCTTTAAACAAGGGTTCAAAGATGATGCACCAACTGACTATGAAGGTTCAAGAGATGCATCTGGAATTGTAAACAAGGCTATGGAATACTATGATGAAAACGTTGAGCCCCCAACTGTAAGTTAGTCATATTGTGATGTTTGTATAGGTTTCATTACATTTGGGTTTTTCATTTGCATTGGTTTTCTTGGATTTGTCAGGTTGATGAGCTGATTAACCAGGAAGTATGGGAAGAAAAATGTGCAAAACAGCTGTGTATTATTTCATTCCTACCTGACATTATGGACAGTGGTAAGTGTGTCTTAGTAGTTAAATTGATGGATATTATTACTGGTGACAAATTGCAGTGATTAGCCTAATGTCAAAAATGCATGAAATTGTCTGATTTCAAATTTGACGCATGAAATTGCAGGCAAGGATGGAAGAAATGAATACATTGACCTTCTGAAGTCATTGGGTGAGAAATATAAGAAACAAAAGTGGGGTTGGGCATGGGTTCCAGCACTTGCCTTACCAGAGCTTGAAAAAGCTGTTGCAGTTGGTGGTGCAGGTTATCCGGTAAGTAAAATTTACAACCTATTTACTTGGTCAAAATGCAATGTTTCTAGCTGTAAATGCTCTATCATATACCATGTTGCTCTGCAGGCAATTGTGGCAATCAACATTAGAAAAGAAGTCTATGCCTCTCACGCTGGTGCGTTTAGCGATGAGGGATTGAAACCATTCCTTGGTGTTCTCACATATGGAAGAGGACGAATGAATACATACCCACTTCCAGCTGATAAAGTTCCTGAAATCAAGACCAGAGAACCATGGGATGGAGAGGATGCTCCACCAGTAAGCATAGCTTCAATCTAGCATATAGTTTTTCACCCTTCTATTATGTGCAAGATGTCAAAAGTGAATTTTTTTCAGATTGAAGAGGAAGACGTTGACCTCAGTGATTTTAAATGGGATGACGAGTTATGATGTCACACATCGAACAAACTAGACAATCTGAAGCATTTCTTGGTTTTCATGTTTGCAGTAGTTTGCTGAACCACAAACCAACATTGCTAGTTGGTGGTTTAACAGCGCAATTGTGATCATCTTATATTAGCCATACTCGGCCCCTGTCCAACAGAGAAATTTTCCTGTTCTATTGGCAGTTAAATAAATAAAAATGTATGAACCTTTCCATGCAGCCCTACAGTTATATTTGTTGAAAATATTTATGTCACTTCCTGCTGTTCTTTTGTAAAGGAATAAATGAATGGTGACACAGTGTGTTGGGAGTATAATTAAGGCCTAAGAAGGATGTAAGGTAGGGGTGTCAAAATTTGTTTTGAAGGCTGATTTCAATCAGGTGTAGAAATCTGCAAGCCAGTGCTTTTTACAATAAAAACTAGTACGCAAGTACAAGGCTGCAGAACAATCTTATCAGCCTGATGGGATATGCGTTATCAGTGCCATGTACTGTTCCACCTTACTAGTAAATAAATTTCATGGCAAGCTTTTGCGTGAAGTGGCAAGTCACTTTAATCCAAACTTTGGCGGGCCATGTGCAACAGGATTTTAAACCTCAGCTGCAGGCCATGTGAAATGCCCCTGCAGACCACATTATAGACACCCCCTGACATGAGTTATCACTACAGTGGATTGCATTGCATAACAGGTTTTCAGAGGTGAATCCATAAGTTTGAAACATGCCGCAGCAAATTTGGACTAAAAAGCAAAATCTCTGACCTTAAAACACATACTAATTTTTGGTGGAATTGGAAGCTGTCTCAACAGCTTGACAATTAACACACAACATTGTTTTTCTAGTTTATTTCCATTTTAATCCCCTGCAGTCTGTCCTCCCGATGGGGCAGGGATACTCCTTATGATGTCACTGTCACCTGAACAAAAAATAATTTGACATTACACACTCTTGTAAATGTAGCGTGCAGTATGACAATCTTTCTTCCAGCAGACATTTATTCCAGAGTTGCTAGAATTTTCATGTGGCCAAACTTAAATCCATAATGTACACACAGCAAGATAGCAGTTATGACATGGCCATCTGTATATATCTCCATTCAAGTAACTCACTGGATTACTAACAAATCACAGCAAGAGTTGCAGGGAGCAAAGGCTTTTTACTGCTGTGAAAGAGTTAAAAAGTGTGTCTTTTTTTAACTAGACCAGGGGGGTGCAACCTGGGCCTGTGGGCCAAAAGTGGCCCACCAATAGAAATTTTACAGCCTGCAAAGAGCTGTGGATTTTCAATAAAGTGCGGCTTGTGAAATGATTTTGGTGCAGTATGAGTGAGTGAATCAGACACCTTTTGTTTTCGGTCAGATTAGTGCAGTGTGCAACCGAACAAGTTCATTATTCGTACTGTAACAATGCCTTTAGGAATAGTTTCTTTTCATTGTAAACCGAATGATCTTTCTCCTTGAGAGAATATTAGTGTTATCAACAAGCAAAATATAGAGCTCAACGTATGCCTAAACACTTGTTCACCATTTGGTAACCGCTTAATGACTTTCAGATTTTGAAATATATGACATAAGACCTGTATGTATAGGAAACACTGTTTCACATCCATAAAGTCAATGGTACTGCAAACACCCAGAATTATACCTGGATCTGTGATGGTTAACGTGCATACTCGGAAATATTTTCCACAAGCTGTTCCTAACTCAATGTTGTTACCAGTGTAGTGGTGGACACCTGTCTTCGCAAGCATGGCATAATACTCGATCTCAGATTTTCTGGAAGAATGAAAAATATGTTATGGTCCCCACTGACAAAAATCCCTGTCTGTCAAGCACCATCTTGACAAGGCATTTACATGAGCAAAATAACTATTGAAATAGCGTTACTGCAAAAAACAATTTTTGTACACCGCCCTAATGTTATACACAACAGCCAATAAATTCTCTGCAAACAAAAAATGAATCTGTGCTGTCACAAAAAATTAGAAACAATAGTTATATCGGTCTAAAAGAAATGAAATTTTTACTAGATATTTCCTAGTTTTAAGGATTGTAAACAGACAAATAAATTGAAGACATGCACTCAATTTAACCTAATACCATTGGACAACATTTTATGCAGAAGGATGATATCATTAGAATAGTAAACTGGTGAAATAAAAAATAATATTTATTGTGGTTTTATGTGCAAAGTTTTTAATCATCATATTCATCTGCATCATCATCACCGTCCACCTCTTCATTCTGAAGTGCCAATTTTTCAAGTTCCTTTTGTAATTCCATGTCATCCACGTCTGTTACCACTTTTGGTGCCATTTTTACGTTAAACATACCATCAGCAGCAATTATTGTCTCCTCAATGCAATTCAGAGCTTTCTGTAAAGCATCCACACCAAGATTTCGATCTAAAGACTGTGTTGTCAGAACATACAACGGGGGAGCAATAAGATTGATCTTTATCTTGTGCTCTTCGGTTGAACATTCAACTCCTGTCTTTAGAGCTCGTTTCACAGCATCTACACCTTCATAGGCATAACAGGAAACTTCCACATCTGCTCGAACCTTCATTGCCTGTGGTGTAAGTCGCCGTTGAATGTTCTTTAGCAGTAGCTGTTTTTCTGGGTCACTAATTTCAAGCTCATTCAAGATACTTGTGTCCTCAATTACCTTTTTGAACATGTCATATGAAGCTGGGTATTTTTCATTGGCCCTTTTGTACTTTTTGTCAAAGGACCAGGCCGTACGTTGAAAGAAATCTTCAAAATCAACTTCAACTCCCTCCTGATGAAGCAGCTCCACAGTGTGTCTGAGAATACTGTGAACACATTTTGCTTTGGAATATTTGTTTTCACACTTCTTGGCTTCTTCTGGTGAAACTCGACGCTTGGAAAGGTCAATGTATCCCTTTTCTTTGTCCACTCTTATGACAACTACACACTCATCTCGACCAACACGAATCAGTTTGTTTATAGATCGAATTCTTCTTCGTGACAGTTCACTAAGTAGAATCATGCCTTCAATGTTGTTGTATTCAAGAAGTCGAACATAGGCTCCCATCTCAGCGATGGACTGTACATTTACCATAACCACATCCTCAACCTCCGGGAACTTATCAGCGTAAAACCGACAGGAAATTGACATGTTTGCAGAACTTAGTATGTTTAGTAGTGATATTAGCCTTACCCGAACCTGCATTGATGGATATATTTTTAAATATATGTAGTGATAAAATTATAGATATTGTTAAATAAAGGTTAAATGTCTCACTGTGTCCGCATGACAAAATCCATGGAGGGAATAATGTCTTTGGATCACTGTGAATTTATGTCCCTCTTACTTTTACCAAACTGTTACAGAAGTGATATACAGGTCAGCCTTATTCCAGAGGACTACTGTGCACATATGTACTGGTAAATCTTGGAAAGTAAACCAACCTTAAAGCAGGACAATTTGAAGCGAGAATCACAAGTTTGGCTTTTCCCTGCCTCAGATTCTTCAAAGTTTGGCGATATCCCAAGTGGTATTTGCCACTTTTCATCACCAGCCTTAGTCTGGCATTGATGTTTTCGATCGCCTTTTTCTGCTCACAGATATCGGAGTAGGTGTTAAGAAAAGTGTCAACTAAATATAACAAGCTTCAGAGAAAATGCTCGCAAAAACTGTAGCCTTCGCTTAAATCTGTGATGCACCACAGCAAAACAGTAGTTATGGCAAGGCTATAATGTTTTAGCTCTTACAAAGTAACTTGCTGTGCAATTGACAGTGACAACAAGGGTTGCAGAGAGCCTAACCATCAAAAAACGTTACAGAATAGGGCATATAGGCAGCTTAAGATTTATACGCCAGTGTATCTAAAATTTGAAGTTGTTGGAAAATTGTTTAAAACTTGACAAAACACCCCGGTGTGTATTAACATGTGCTTAAAGCATACTGCGCAAGATTACAAGCCCACGGTATACGCCAAGAAATAAAAGTTGTCCTCACTTGTTTCTTGGCCGGCATTTTGACAAAGTTGTGGCTCGCGAAACAGCACTGCAATAAGGGAAATATACATTGTGAGAAAAAAAGAGATAGGTAGAATCGTTTTCGAGCACATAATGTCATAAAATACACTGTTTTGGTAATAAATGTGAGTACAGTCACTTACCTCCGTTTACCACGATGGCTCCACGCAAAAAGGAGTTCAAAGGTGAACGAGCGATTTCTATCTCAACGAAAATTGATTTCTATGTTTAACACATGAAATTACGAAAAATGCATGTTTAGTTTTTACAACATAATTTTGTTGATTACACACCAATGCTATCACGCCAATTTTATTGGATTTGGGCAAACAATTAATTGGTTAATAAAAACGGCCTCTACGCTTGACCAAACCTATTCGACTCTCTGGAAAAATAACATGATGCAACAACCCTGAAAGGCAGGTTATAGTGACCAAGCGCAGTCTCGTCATTTTTTACAAAAGCACCGACAGGTGGGGCAGTGCTCAACGAAGAAACTGCTTTGCAGTAGACATATGTTCGGCCAAAAAAAATATTTAAAATTATCAAGATGTTTTACTGTCTTCTTGACGAAAAAAGGTTATGACGCCACAAGACATAGTTTTATTGTTGACGGTAAAGGGTTAGATTTCGGCGAAGGCAACCTTAAAACGCCGTTAAAACTGTTTGCGATCGTTTAACTGTTGCAAAAATATTTGAAACGTTTTGAAATTGTTCTGATGCTGCAGCAAACCAGCGTTTCAACGCGTTTTAACGCGTTTTAAACAGTTAAGCCACATTTTTGGTTTCATTTTTATTCAATACAATTATTCTTTTTTAATACAATTATTTTTGAAACAATTGAATCATAAATATAGGAGGAAACAAATGAATAAATATTGGGAGGACAAAAAGTCCCCACTCCCACCAAAATTTTAATACTCCGCTTTGTCAAAAACGTGGTCTGTCGCAGTTGAAAGAACTCCTCGTTGTCAAAAAGTATGGTAAAACTGTACAACTCTTATATGCCCATTAACCCTTGTTGCGTAGAATTATATGCCAGAATTGGCAAAACGCTTTTAATTCGTACATGATTTAGACAACCTTCCATGACCGAGGTCCCAAAGTGCAGTGTATAGCGCTAAGTTCAATAAAGAATTATGTCAAAAGTGTTAGACGCAGCTGAGATGCTAAATTATGCATAATGTGACTACGCCTTCGGGTTAACAAAACAACGAGGCAGAGCTAGGTTCAAACTGGTTCAAACAGGTTAAACGTTGTCCTTTTGCCCTGGCCTATGTGTGTTTATTGGCATGGGAAGTGGTTCTACGAGATTTAATTGCCGATTACCTTCAAGTACTCGTTAAATTCGAGAGACGTATCTTGTGTCAATTAATTCTTATTTGCGATCCAACAAAAAAATAATGATGCTATCGTTGCAAGTTTTAAAAAGTGCCCTCTTCAAACAGCGAATTCCGGTTTTGGGCATGCCTAAACCGACACAAACCAAAATTCTATAGTCGGCGCAGAAAACAAAGGGCCACCATGGAAGTAAGAAACTTGTAGCCCCCCTTAACAATTTTTTGACAGAAACGAATGGATGTTTTCTCTATTCGTTGTTCAGTGTGCTTCCCGCTCAGACTTGTTAACATGTTTGCTTTGTGAAGTCTTTTTCAGGGTGGCAGGAACTTTGCCATAATACTGTGTAACATTTACGAAAAATTGCACGGACATTTTGCTAGTTTCCGAAAGAGTATCGCCAGATTTCAAGATATTTTCAAAAACAAAGCTGTGGTCAGGCATTTATGTAAAGAGGTCTTTTGTTTATTATTTCTTGAAACGTTTGAAGTCTCATTTTTACCACGATTCGAGTCGCATCAATACAGTCGACATAATCTAACACTGTTATCGGGCGGTTACAAAACGTAAACAGTGACTGAGCAAGACCGAATGTCATTCTTATCGTTAGTCCCAACCAAGGGGGCCTCTAACAAACAAAAATTTGCATTTTTGTTTATCTTTTTGGGGGAAGTGTTTAGTGTTGGGCACTCTATGCGCTGTGGCAAGCAGAATCTAAACAGGAAGCACTGCAGAAGCCTTCAGCGCAGCGGTCGGGCGTTTGCGATATGAAGAGACGTACACAAGGCAACAATGCGGTTTTATTAGGAGTGCCGGTCTTGTATTATAAATGTGCCCCAGGAGCTTCAGTCCGAGTCAGGAGCCGTCCGTGTGTCGCAACAAAACGGTCACGTGTTTCCTGCTGAGTCTATGTAAAATCTGATACAACTTTCTTTGTTTAAAACTGTAAGGTTCGGTTGAAGTTTGTGGTACATTAACGTTGACAGGCAGGAAAATAAACCAAGTGACCACATGTTCTTGCTAAATGTGTAAAAACGTGTTCGTGTCTGGCCTGTATGTTCCACGGCTGGCGAAGGAGAGATCAATGTTCTGTAAGACGCTTGGACCATTCGGGTAAGCGTAAGGAGAAAAGCCAACCAAGCACGTTCAGCCACCGCGGCACTCGCTACGAGAAAAACAATAGCGTGACTGACGCAATCGACCTGTTCGAAACCAGGGTGACAGTTATTGTGAAGGCAACCTGCAGAAGCTAGGTTGATGCTGTTGCTTTTAAAATGTACCCGCACCATAGAGAGTTAGTTTTCACAGAAAATTGAAGAGAGAGATCCTCACCAAATCAAAACAGTAGAGAGTATGCTGTGGCGGAAGCCGTCAATAATTGATGATTCAGAAATAGAGTCAGTAGCATGAGGCGCTGGATGTACAGTTCTTCACATTGATAAGTTGGTACCATAAAAAGAACCTGCAGACAACGCTATAAGCGCATAAAATCAGATATCGTCAACAACATTGGTAATACAGGCTTAATTATCGATAGAGGTTTGTTATTCGAACAATTTACGCAATATAAGTAGAGTATGTTTTGTTCAGACACATTGTGTGTAGGGTAAGGAGTAGTTGGTGAGTGAAGGGGTGCTCAGGGTGCGAGAATGACTGTGACGTACACCCACAAAGTGGCCAACGCGAGGTTGGGAGGATTCTCGAGTCTGCTCGTACGATGGAGGGGAAGCGTGTACAAACTCTTTTACAAGTAAGTTCTAATCAATTGATCAAGTAATATTAATCTATTGTCTTTATTGATTCGGGCATTAATAAATAGAAGGTAGAAGTAAAGCCTAAGGGACGTGTTTTTTTATTGACAGGGAGTTCATCATATACATAACGCTGTACTGTTTGTTGTCCGTGGTCTACCGCTTCGCACTTTCTGGTGATCAAAAGCAATATTTCGAAAAACTGTGCCTTCAGTTCCAGAATTACACGGATCTTGTGCCAATTAGCTTTGTGTTAGGTAAGTGTTGTATAATGTTTCAAGTCAGCATTCGGGAGAAAAAAAACGATAAACCTTTGTTCGCGTACACGTTCGTTTTCACACTTGGATATGTGTTCGTGCAGACAGAGCCAATATTTGTTTTCCTTTGGCACATACAGCAGGTGCATACCCGCACTTTATATTGCTTTGTATGTTTGCAATGTTAGGCGCAAGTTTTGGAACCACCCTGTGTGACGACAATAGAATTAATAATTGACAAGAAACAAGTTTCCATTCGATTTCTGCGGTGGTAAATGGCAGAAATTATAAGCAGCAAAAAAACCGTGAGAAAGACTTACAAACAGATAGACACGGCTTGACTACCTGTATTAGATCCTTATCTTACTATCAAATATATTTCTACATTCCATAGTCGCATCGATCGATAACAAGACAAGCTTTTTTAGGCGGCCAAATCGATTGACTAAAGCCGCCACCCTTCAAGTGACGTCACTAGGGCCTGTAGCGACCGGAGTGAACCGGTTTCGAGGCGGTTGCGAAAATTCACGAGCGGTCTGGAGTGGTGATTCCCGATACGCAAGACTTAGCCGTGAATCATCATCGGAAAATAATGTTGCGAAACTTTCGGAAAAAGTTAACGTCGTAGTGTTTTTGTAACTAGCAATGTGCGCGAAACAACAGATTTGTCTTATCGCAGATCCTATCCGACGTAACAACTTCGTAGTGTTCCTCACATTAGGCATTTGTCGATTTGAAGTAACATTATGACTTATCCCATATTGGAACAATTACACGTGTGTGTTTTACTGTCATTGCCTAATCTATGTAAGCGGATTCGGGACAATCAATTAAATCAATGTGGAATAATTGATCCTCCCCTTATTGTATGGCACATAACGATCACCAGCCGAAATAATTCAGTCAGACAAATCGAGGTTACCAAAAGCAAATCATAAAGTTAAAAGTCAATAGGGTACCTGAAAATACAGTCACGTGCATAGATTGCGCGAGATTCTCTTGTTTTTCTGCTTTGACGTAGTTGTAAAATGCCGAATCACCTGCCCGAGGCAGACGGTCGACTTTCCCAGTTCAATAACATGCAAATTATGTAAATTCCTACTTGCCCACGTTCGACAACATCTCTATGCAAACAACTTTAGTGTTTGCGTATGGCGCAATCGCGAGGGTGATGTGTTTGAGCCTTGAAATTTGCCAGCAGCAATTTCACTTTATTTTTGGAAAGGTAACGTTTTATTACTCTGTTTTATTAGGATGTTGCGCAAACTACCGTTCTAAACAATCAGCTTGGCATAAAGGTGGACAGTTTGGAGCGTAAAAATTCCTATTTAATATGTAATTTCAAACCGCAAAGACGAAAAGTTTATGCCAATGCCCGGTAGGACCCCAACACTCAATACTTTTAATGTCAATACAAAGTAATCAGACAATCGCACGCGTCATTAAGAATAAGCAACGGCGTCGCATATTGAACGAACGCGTTAATCCAAAACTAATACCACAAAGCGCGACATATGTCTATGATCTGTAAGACAAAAGCAATTACCAATCATCTTCATGTTATTAAACCTTTATGTACAGCTCGATATTTAATCACCTTTACAACAAGCACAGATCCCTAATTCATCTCGTTCGTTTCATGTCACGCACAGCAGCAGATAGAGATGTACAATACCGAGTTTTGAATTTTCAAGTATCGAATCCAGATTTGTAATATTTATTTGATATTAAACCCCAAAATCAAACATTTTGCGTTCTTACATTTTGTTTTACGAAAATTAGCCCAAATATATATTTGTCTTTATAAGATAAATGTTTAAATGGGTAAAAGGGAGTTCAGTCACTTATGTGCCTATTTAGCAAAAACAAAATATCGTTAAAACGTTTTACGACATCAACTTGTGATGAATGATGTAACCGTAAATAGTTTTACGTTTCAAAACTTTGGATTCGAAAAAAATTCGATAATGTGCATCCCTACACTCAGGTAGCCCGCGAACTCCCCTTCACGTGATCCACATGACTAACACGTCACAATGCAGGTTTCTACGTCACAATTGTTGTGGGTCGGTGGTGGTCGCAGTTGGAGAACTTGCCTTTTCCCGATCGTTTGATGATGATCATCGGTTCCAATGTTCATGGGACGGACGATAGAGGCCGGCTTCTACGCAGAACATTGCTTCGCTATCTTAACCTGTCACAGGTAATTCTGCTGGAACTGCAATTATTTTAGAAATTTAGGAAGAACACCGCGAAGTTTTTGATCCGACTGGGCGGTGTAATGCTAGAAATAGTTTGAGAAGATTATTGGTTATCGTGCAAGTAACCAGCGTTTGTTGTACGTAATGCATTATGGGTCCTATTTCTAGAAGGAGAAATATTCTTTTTATCCAACTCAGATTTGTTTAAACTTTTTGACTGAAAAAGAATTGCCAAAATTTCTTGTAATCTTTTACGCAGGGAAGATACACACAATATGTTTTCAAAAAATATTCACATTAAAGTTTTTTCCCAAATAATTTACAGGTCGTAAAATTATTTTGCCAGATAATTATGTTTCAACGACTGGTCAATCATATCATACTAGTTTTTCGTGATGTTACATAGTTTAAGTTGGACTTTTTTTCTTGTCATTGAAATCTTGCACTTCTTCAGGTTCTAACGTACAGACTGGTTTCCACTGCTGTCTACAAGCGATTTCCAACTATCGAGCATGTCGTCAAAGCTGGTACGTCATCGCCCGTTGAATTATTGATTTGAGTGTGATTGAGAAAATTATAGCCGAAGTGGTATAAATGCTACACACCATTTCAAGTGAGAAATTTTACTGACCATAAACAAAACTATACTTTACTGTGCAGGTTTGATGACGGAACACGAATACCAGCAGTACGAAAGCGTCAAGTCAGCGAACCTGAAATATTGGGTTCCGCTCATGTGGTTTAGCAATCTTGTCTCAAAAATACGACAAGAGGGAAGAATATACGACGACATGACAGCCAAACTTCTGATGGAGGTGAACAAAATTTACCATATTCATAACATTCACTTGTCAAACAGTTGTAAGTAATATCGCGGATTTACAGGAGCTCAACACATTCCGTGGGTTTTGTGGATGGTTAATCAACTACGATTGGATTAGCGTACCGTTAGTTTACACACAGGTATAGTATGAAGTGTAATATTTGACACTAGCTGTATTGACGTAGCTTTACTTAGTATTTCGTTTTTTCGAAATAGTTACACCAGCTATATTGACGTAACTTTACTTAGTAAATAGTTTTTTTCGAAGAAGTTGCAATGTTAAACCTAGGTTAAATAACTTATGAAGATCCCTAAAGACTAGTTGTAAAATAAAATAATTTTCTAGGTTGTTACAGTTGCTGTATATATGTTCTTTATGTCGACGCTGCTAAGTCGCCAGTACTTAGACATCAGCAAAGGGTACAAGGGTCACGAAGTCGACCTGTTCGTTCCCATCTTTACAATCGGACAGTTTTTCTTCTACATGGGGTGGCTAAAGGTCAGTTCTGCAAAGAAGCAATTAAACCGCACAAAAATGAGTTTGATTACCAAAGTTATAAAATAGATTTCCTAGTTATGAATTTCCGTGCGAAGATTAATGCATTATGAGAGTGCCGAACAATGAGTCCGCCCGTTTGAAACAGATATTAATATTGGCCTATACTCTAGGTTGCCGAGCAACTGATCAACCCGTTCGGTGAGGACGACGATGACTTCGAAGTGAACTTTTGCATTGATCGAAACCATGAAGTGACGATGATCGTAGCCGATCAAATGTACGCAAAACATCCCAAGCTGGAGAAGGATAAGTTCTGGAATGTTGCGAACCCCGACATCCCCTACACAGAAGCATCGGCTAACCACAAGGTGGAGCCATATATGGGATCGACATTCGACATGCGGTAGGTAGCGCTAGGTGGTGCTATAAACCTATGTTTAGATGGAAATCTTTTATTATACTTGTTTTTATAACTACCGAGGCGAATTAATGGCTAAAATATAGACAAAATTACCACATACGGTTGTTGCAATTTTGGGCTACTAAACATGGAAGGTTAATCTAAATAAACGTCAATCATAGAACATGCATTGTTACAGGGTGGATAAAGATGAAATGCAAGTGGTACATGGTTTCAGCAGTACTAGAATGGCTCCCCTCAACGAACTATCCACTGATGTGACGGTAAGTGCCACTGAACAGTTGAAACGGTAAAGTAACCAGTAATCATGAACTGCACTTTTTCACAGACTAAACCACCAAGTTTCATCGACAAAGCGAACGAAGTCGGGCCGTTTATGTCGTCAAGCGGTTTTCTCGCTCCATTTCGTCACAACACCCGAAAACACTTTAAATCAGATAAGATAAGGTTGCTAAACAACAACGTGGATGAGGAGAATTCGGATGATTCGAATGTCCAATCAAGTCCATCTTCGGTAAGTTGAGCTGGCAAGTCAAATAGTCTAATATAGGAGTGCACAACCTTTTTTTATTTTTATACATATGTGCGCGGCCTCATAAACTAGTATCAACAGCCGTAGGTTTTTCTTTTGTTCTTATAGCTCATCATTACGTATTGCTTGAGAATTCGTTTTTATGTACAGAGACGAGACTCAAACGATTCCAATCATGACGATCCCAACGACGACATCATAACGTCAGACGAAGGTGGTAACGACACAGACGAGGATGCTGACGGGGAAGCGGATGACGGCGATAGTGACGAAACCGAAAAAGAGAGAGGAGTCGATCAAGCAACCCATACAACAAAAGAAGAGAAAGCAAAAAACAAACTAAAGAAATCAAACGAAAACATTTTGGAGGAGCGCAACGCACTTCAACGGACGAGAAAGTCTCCGAAGAAAAGATCAAACGAATCCGTCCCGAAATTGGTTATTGACAAGGCGGAAACTCATGGAAAATACCTTCCACCCAGGATTACTCCTCAAATCGACAGCGACGACGAAGAACGCCGAAACGCGGAGGAAAGAGTTTATTTATCCACCAGAAAAAGGTAAGGCCTTTCACTTAGTGTAGAAGGGCAAATGTTTGAGTCCTTATAGAAACCATAAGGAGCATGCATTTAATTATTTTCCAGGCGATCCAAAGGCACGCTACCTCCCCGAAAACGTCGACTATACAAGTCCGGTGGCAATCAACTCATTTTGAGACACCAGCAAAGGCTGCGTCGCGATTCCTTCGTTCTCCCATCACCAGACACAGGCTCCATGTTCAGCGAGACTGATGTCGGATCAGGAAACAACTTTTCACCCTTCGGCTCGACACAGTCATTTGGAACATCGATTCCCTCGCCCAAGCAACTGCGATTCGCTTTTCGACTAAACGCGCGTCATCTCTACGGCGACACCACGTCGATGACGTCATCGATGCCTAGTCCGTCAGGTTAGTAGGCTAGTAGGTTTTGTTTTAGACTGTACATTTCATAAAATC
>QXVZ01018208.1:0-23002 GCA_008931825.1 Phallusia fumigata | reverse complement strand
AAAATGTTATTTGTTTTTGTGTAAGTTTGGTCAACTTTTCAATGCACAGTACTGCTGTTGGATCGTTTTTCTTTTAGGTACTCGCACGACATTTGTTTACTGCAACTACATGCTGCTCGACCTCCACTAGGACATTTGAACTAGAACATTGTCCATTTGGAAGATGACCCTACTGAAATTCCATACACAAAAAAGGTGTGGAAGTTAATCTCATAATTAGACAGAGCATGGGAAGACGGTGTAACGTGCACTTATCCTGTCTTCCCATGTTGACATATTTATTACGCTGTGAACTAGCTTATATATCGTTTTGAATTCCTGTTGCTGTTTTTTTTATTTCGCAGAAAAGGAAACGGAAGCCGGGAAGCACAACCACATTTTCGCCAGTTAAACTTATCGAATGCCCTATGGTGATATTTTTACGATAACATTCCTGGCAATGTGGTATTACGCGATATTAACATTTCGGTTTTTGCTGTGTAGGTCATACATTCGTATAAATGCTGAAATATTCCCGCAACCAGAACATTCGAGCTGGAGAAACAGCGTACGAACAAAGAGATGCGTTTGGTGAACCACAAAGTGGGACAAAACAGGCGAGTAAAAATGATTATTTAACCAGCTGTAAAAATATTTTTAGCATGGGAAGGCACTTATCCTGTTTGCGCAATGCTAGCCGAAATGCGTTTGATACATCACGCTGTAAAAGACTGTGTGTTACAAAAAGAAAGGTCTGCCTCTATTTTACAGTTGTTTTCTGCAGTTGATTTGCATCTCAGCATATATTTGGTTTGTCAAAGGGCGAAACGTTGTTGAGTTTAAATCGCATCATTAAAACCGCGTAGTCCGGTTTAATGCAGCTCGACGAAAGATTGACTGCAGTTCAACGAATTTGTTAGTGTGCGACCAATTACCAAGTTTATGTGGTTAGGTCCTATATCTATGTTATATAATGCCAAGAAATTTAAGGACCCAATGCAATGCGAGTGTTAAATACATCCAAAATGATAAATATAAACGGTATATTTCAATAATATTGTTTAATTGGTCGTTGTGTATGTGCAATGGCAATTTGGAGAACGCCACGTTTAGTTTTTGGTTGTCTTTTTCAAGTCGATGCATTTTGTTCTGTTTTTGAAAGTTTATTGTTTGATAGGAAATGGTTTGAGACGTCAAAGAAGAGAACACAAGCAATCTGCATTTTTAGAGTTAAGTTGAAATTGATATATGTTTATGTTTACATGGCGAAATTGAGTAACGGGGGTGGTTTAGAGTGCACGCTTGACCGCCCTTGTATTTTAATTACTTTTTGTGCCCGTTAAACGTCGATAACTTTGTTACATAATCAAATACAGCAATCGCTTTATCGTTGGCACATCTGCGGTTAACATACAATTGAATATAATTAACACTTCTCTGTTGCTGCAAATAGTGAGCCCAGTGTTGATTTTTGCATGATCATTTGCATGCTGCACCTGCTATTTTGCATGTCACGTGTGTTCGGTTGAACATTCAGTTGTCAGCATCGGTGGAAGTGTCCACATCATAATATTAAAGAACTTTTCAGAGCAAAACCGTTAAAATCATGAAGTCTTGAAATGTTAAGATAAAATAAAACTCTGGGTCAGCAATGCACGAGTAAAACTTTCACCTTATATTTCGTCAGACATGTCCGCAAACTTGAATGCTGTTGTTGTTTTTTGCAGATTTATTTCTTAAATACTGATCCAGAACATCAAACGGATTGGAAAACCTGCATTCACAAAAGCATTGGAGGAATCTGGTTGACACTCTTCATCGTGATCAGATGCATCACATGCCAAACGTAAGTAAACAGTCCAGTTGATGTGCTTTAGTAAGTTTTATTCTTTCACCTCTTTTCTATTCTGCTTGTTTCCACCGGTTGGTTAAGCAAGGCGTTCAAATTTCTTACCCGTCAACCCCAAACATGTATAACGTTTTTCAATGGTTTTGCATGCTCGCAAACACCACAAATGAAAAAGTATTCTGGTTTGATAAACTTTCAGTGTTTGGTGGCCAAGTCGGGGTTGTCAATAATGGATGGATTATGACGGTATAGTGGGACAAATAATCTTTGATTGGGAAGAATTTTGATGTATACTAGGAGTAGGAACGTTGTGATGTAACGAATGAAGCATTTTATACATAGCCACAGCGGTTACCCAGCTAGCCCCCTAAAGTTCGTCATATTATTACACAATAATTTGGAAATGTGGACAGTGTGTGTAACATGCCGATGTTGTGTATTGATTTTTTAATTTCACCCCATAGCCCAAACAGTTAACCCACAAGCACCCTACAATATAGCAAACTAAAAAAAGGCAGAATTAGATAAAATTTTACAGTTTGTGTAACATGCCATTGTGGTGTATTTTTAGCCACCATAGCCCCAGCAATATATTTTTTAATATTTGTCCTGCCGTATGAATCAATACTATAGAGTTGCATGTATCGGAAACGCAACAACTCCCAACAGGTAGTGAGTGTTTGACATATTTCATGACAGATCATCACAGAGGTTCATATTATTCAACTGCTTGACGCATAAAAATATGAAATATACTTTCTCCCGCGCTTCTCGGTAGCCGTTCAGTTTGTGAAAGTCAAGCTCTTATCGCGCAGTGGTAGCCGAAATATGTTTGGTACTTACAACAACTTTGCTCCTATTTACTGTAGTAGTTGATTTGCACATCAGCTTATAATTGGTTTGTCAAAGGTAAACGTTGTTGAATATATATATCGTATCACTGAAACCGCGTTGGAAATGGTTGTTTAGAGTTTGTATTCAGTTTTGCTGCTGCTCGGCCGAATCTTACTGTAGGTCAACGTATTTGTTGGTTTGTGCGGTTTTTCGTGCTTTTGACATGTAGATTGTAATTGACATGGTGTTAGAAATGATTTGGTTTGATTCGAAATAGCGTTTTTTAGTTTTTGTTTAAACTTTTTCTTTTCGAAAGTTGTTGTGGTTGGGAATCCATATGTTTATGCTTGTACAAACAGTTCATGTTAATAAATGCCAAGAAATTAGGGACCCAATGTAATGCGGGTGTTGAATATTCACCCAATGTAATAAATAGGTGTATGTGAAAAATATTATTTAATGGGTCGTGGTGAGTGCGCAATAACTACACGCAGAACGCCATCTCTGCAGTTTTTGGTGTTCTTACTCTAGCCAGTAAACTGAGCATTTTGTCCTTCCTTTAAATGTTTGACTTGTTTTTATGCACCGTTTAATAAACAACGTATTAAAAGGCGACAGAAGCAACTTGCATTTTTAAAGTTAAGTTAAAGTTGACACATTTATGTCTACACACATAGGTTTAGAGTGCACACTTACACTTTAATTACATTATTTGCTCTATATAACTTCGATAACTGTATGCATGATTAAAAACAGCGATTGTTTTTATCGTTGACATTTCTGCGTTTTTTCTGTCAGAATTCGCATCCAGAAGACCTTATTGCATGCAGAACTGCAGGGATCGGACGGCTTCATGCACAACAGGTAGTTACTGTTTTCAAACAAACACGTTTCTTTGAATGGACGAGACATTAAAACATACGCGGTTTTTAAAATATACATCTAATTTCCCGGTATTGATTTTTGCATGATGATTTGCATTTTGCACCTTCTATGTTGCTTGTCACGTGTGTTCCGTTGAACAATTGGTTGTCAGCATCAGTGGATGTGTCCACGTCAAAATATTATCTCCCAAGCAAAAGCGAAAGCATCTAAATCACAAAAGGCTTGAAATAAAATGTCAAGTTACAATAAAACTCTGGGTCCGCAAACTAAGTGGTAAATACAAAGTAAAACTACTAGAAGCAATCCTAGCTTATTCATATTATCGCATTTACTGTATTGAATTGGCCGAGGCACCTTTACCCTATATTTAGTTGCTGTTGTCAGTTTTGTTGCAGATTTGTTTCTTGAAGACGGGTCTGGAATATCAAACGATTGAAAAAGCTGCACTATCAAAAAGAATGCAGGAATCATCATCGTGATCAGATGCATCAATGGCTAATGAAAGCAGTTATGTTCTTAGCTTAGATAACTTTTATAAAGTCCCAGCTTCAATGCAGGTACCATTTTTCCTTTTTTTAAGTGATAGCGCATTGAAACTGGTATATTTCCTGCAAATTCGCATAAAAATAGAGATCATTACGATTTTTTGGTCCTCCACAGCAGACAAAACAAGCAAGGCTATAACCTTTGTGATTTTTACGAAACAAGAGCGAAAATATTTTGTCTTCGAATCCTAGATAACCCGTTTTGACCGCCTTGAGCGCTGCAAAAAATTGCAACAAAAAGCTACATTTTGTCCATTTTTTAACACCTTCAACGACGAAATGAGCAAGGCCATAGCCTTGGTGCTTTTTACGTAAATTTGCGTAACGTTTATGTTTCCTGTGACAATAAGCAAAAAAAATTTAGTCCTCCAAAACGGCTGTAGCTTTGATTATTTACGTTAATTGGCAAAACTTTTATATCTCGAACTGTATTGCCCGACCTAAAGATTTTTGTTTTAAACACGTACATTCTCAACAATGCAAAAGACTTCTTCAGCTTTCGGCAAGTACTGTGATGTCACAAGCGCCAAATCAAACTGCTCCAAACGCAACTCCCCAATTGATGCAATCAGTCAGTCAATTCACGGTTGAATGGCGCTTCTGTGACGTTTTGAAAACAAGCGTTTTGATTGGTCTAGAAGAAGAACGAAAAAGGAAAAAGGCGAATTCGCACAGATCTGGCGCGTGCGATGTGTCATTCTTCTCTTGCAGCTCGTGTCGAAGGTTGTAAAGGGGGAACAGTCGAAAGACGACTTACAAGAGGAAACTAGTCAGGTAATTTCATCTCCTGTTTGCTTCCGGGGTCACACCCAAATGTAAATTGTTTTTTTGTAAGTTTGGACAACTTAAAAAATGGAACAGTACTGCTGTTCGATCTTTTTGTTTCAGGTGCGATTTCTGCTTTATGTTTCCAGACTATACACTGATGGATCGACCGTTTCCTCGACGTACAAGCTGGGGAAACGTTATCCATTATTTTACTTAAAACAGGCAAGTAGATCTCAAATTCCATAAAATCTAACGAACAATCAACTGATATAATTAGAGGTAAACCAGGGTGCACACTGGTTTGCTTCTGGACCTATACTGAATTGTGATTTGTTGTTGTGTAAGTTTGGAGAACTTATGAAGTGCAGTACTGCTGTTGTGTCGTTTTGCTTAGAGGTACGACTTCTTCTGTTCACTGCAATCACATGCTGCTCGACCGCCACCTGGACATTTCAACTGGAACACTGTCAATAAGGAAGATGACCATGAAATTCTTTGAATTGCAACATAAGACTATGCACAAAGCAGGCAGGCGAAATCATATTTTATAACTAGCATTAAATATATCTCAGGTCAAGCATGGGAGACAGTATAAAGTGCACTTATCCTGTCTTTCCATGTTGAGATGTTTAAATGCTTTGCGAAGTAGGTTCTATATAGCGTTGAACTCCTAGTGCTGTTTTTCTTTATTTCGTAGAAAATGAAACGGAAGCCGACTCGTCCATGCAGGTACGACAAAACAAGATTTAAACTTACTTTCACGGTAAAACACGTGGCAATGTGTTTTTATGCATTTTGCCTTTTGATAGGTTACACATACCGTATTAATGTTGACACGTAACGCCACCGGAACATTTGAACTGCCGAGTTGCAAAATTATTTTATGTCGAGCATGGGAAGGCGGTATAACGTGCAGTTATTCTGTCTTCGCATGTCGACGTATATTGATAACGCGTTGTGAACCACGTTACTTGGCGCATAGAATTCCCAGTACTGCTTTTGTTTTCTTTCGCAGATGACTCTCCGTTCATTCGGGTGCGAGAGAACAAGATGGAAAGAAGTCGAGGTTATTAGATTTTCGTTGAAGTCCCGGCGTAGTTAGTCAAACCTGGTAGGTGAAATGGTTTTAGAATCAGTTGCAATGACACAACTTTAATGTTCGGCTTTTAAGTTTAATGTTCGGTGACAATGCAAACATACTAACCTTAACTTACTGAATACTCGATAAGTGTTCATTAAAATATACTAAACCCAACTTACTTTTAATAGGTGCAAAATGTTTTGTGACATGGTAAACGTACGAATCAGATCTAGTCTGTTAGTTGCAGATCAGTCCCTCGCTTTGAGGTAGGAACGTCATGTCCTCAAAAAAAGTGTCAGGAAATACGACAAAAATATATTTGTATAATAAACTTGAATGCTGTTTTTTTACAGATTAGTTCCTGAAAGACTGTTCTGGAACATTGGAACTTGGGAAATGCTGCGCCTGCAAAAGCAATGGAGGAATGAGGTTGATATGCATCATCGTGATCAGACGCATTACATGGCAAATGTAAGTAAACAAGCATGTTTATGTGTTTGTATAACTTTTTCTTCCTTTTTTTCCAACCGTTTGGGCAAGAAAGTCGATCAATCTCATTAGAATTTTTACACATGATAGATAGGTATCTGAAGTTGTGCACTGTTACTCCAGCTGACCCATCGGTTAACCCATAGCACCCCAAGATAGAAAATAATAAAACAGCAATACTTAATGAAGCATTTTACCGAGATGTTTTCTATTCTGAAAGTTGGTATAACGCGAAGTACTTGGTTGGATTCACCTATTTTTACGTTTTGAATTTCCAATTTTAATTTTTTTCTTTACATGTCCTTATCAAACTACGAACTTAGATGTACTGTTTAGCATGATTACTGATTATTGGTTGTCGCTGACTGTTTTGACACAAACGCAAACAATCCGACAGAAAGGCGGTTGTATCAGACCTTACCTACACATTTATTACGGCCGGCCGACCCGGCGTTTTGCTGACTAAAATGAAGTTGTAAATGCGCAATGGAAACCTTATTTATAGATTCCAGGAAAGGGAAAAATTGTTTACACTCTGTTGGTTTTGTTTTTTCCTTTTTTTCTTTTCCTAAATTGCAGCATGTCTATGTACAGAAAACGTTCAGTGGTTTTGGATGAAACTTTCACAGATAGAACATATGATTATGGAGTTGTGTCATCTGTTTTGTTTGATTTCATAACCCTCGAGTAAATAGTTTTTCAAACGTTTTGCATGCTTATAAACACCACAAACGAAACGTTTCTGCTATGATAGGGTTACATAAGTGAAAATGGTGAAAGGTTAGATATAAACCGATTGTTCTAGTTAAATTTGAACTTAAGTAGGGGATGGTTCAAGTCTGGGTTGTCACTAACTTGGTGATCATGCTTTTGTCGTTGACGTGTAGCTCCTCTCGTGGGCCACCTTCCAAGCCATCTCTGATGCGGACATATAGGCGTCGGTTTTTTAGCAAATGTTTTTTCGTGTGGGGTGGCGAAATGATCAAATCCAAGCGGTCTGACACGTGATAAAATTACACAACGTACGACTCTTGGTTCGTAGCGTCAATATACTTACTGTTATCGCTAATATTATCGGTGAATATAGCACGCGAGATGCGCTAAATGAGACTTTCTCCTGCAATGTTCAACAAACGAAAAAATAAATTGTGTCGCTCGCCTTGCACGTATTTGGTGGAAAAAGTCTCCAGAAGTCTTCGTTTACATATGTTTTCAAAGCAAGAATATAACAACGAGTCTAGGAAATTTGTAGGGTGGCAGGATAGACTTTTTACAATGCCTGCCACCCTACAAATTTCTAGTGGGGTGGCGGCCATCCCTGCCACCCCGAGAAATGGATGCGGNACTTCACCGCCTCTAAATTTAAATTACATTCTTTGCCCCATCAAATATCTTTAATTTCGTTGCATAAACAAATACAGCGATCGCTTTTGATGTTGACATTTCCGCGTTTTTCTAACAGAACCTTATACCAACATCCTGTCAAGAAACCTTCATTTAGAACTTCTTTGATCCAACGTTTTAATGTCCAACAGGTAATTAACTGTGACCATTTATATTCGATTGTTCACTGTTTAGCCTTCGTGGTATGATTTTGCGCTGAGCTTCACAAGTGAGAGAAATTTCGCACGTTTCTGTCTCTGATATTTTTGTTTCAGAAACTTTGGCCTTGCCGTTGTCAAGGAAAAAACAGGAGTTGAGAAAAGCCCATTTTCGTCTATGGTTGCTGGGATTCTCCACCCCGAAAAAGGTGAAATGCTCAACAAGGTAAATTTAACTTTTTTTTCCTTCCTTCATGACATACGAGTTTCTGAAGTTGTGCACTGGAACTTTTGACCCCAATAGACTCATCGGTTTGTCAGCTAAACGTTTGCGTTTTTAATGGTTGATAGAATGCATAGTATTGGAAAGTGTTGTGTGTTACCTTAGGTTGGATTTACCCATTGTCATAGTTAAAACCCAAATATTCATTCCTAATGTAGATATGTAGGGTGCCTCCCATCTGCATGTTAAAACGCTAACCGTTCGTCGGTAACATGTTTTTCGCAGCCGCAGCCCAACGGTTAATATTATAACTTTGCTTTAACGTATGAAACACTGCTATACGCAAATTAAGATTTTTTCGTGCTAGTTAGTCATTCAATTTGTGTAAATCAAGCTGTGGTTGAGCAATGGTAGATAAAATGAGTTTGGTATATCGAGCTGTGTTACAAAAAGCTCAGCTCCTTTTTCCAGTAGTTATGTGCGGTAGATATGTATAATAAGCCTAAATTTGGTCTGTCAAAGGGCGAAACGTTGTTGAGTTTATAGCGCACCACTGTAACCGCTTTGGTTAGTGTGCGTTGGTTCAAATCATGTTTTTGACATACAGATTGTAACTGACATGATGTTAGAAATAATTTGATTTGATTCGGAAAGGTGTTCTTTACTTGTTCGAAGTTTTCGTTGCTAGTCGTGAACTGTCCATGCGCTATTAACATCACTACCAAATATTAAATCTATGTTGGTAATGTCCAATACGTTTATGCTTGCAGGAACAACTTTGTTATAAAACGGCAATAAATATAGGGACCCAATGCAATGTAGGTGTTAAATATACCCAATTTGATAAATATAAACCCTACATGTCAATTTGCGAAAAATATTGTCGTTGTATATGTGCACTGGCGTTTTGGAGAACGCCATCTTTAGTTTTTGGTTTTCTTATTCAAGTCAGTATACTATGGATGCATTTTCTTCTGTTTCTTAAAGTTGAACTTTTTTTTGCATCGTTTGATAGGAAATGGATTAAGACGGCAAAGAAGGAAACTTATACAACCTGAATTTTTGAAGTTAAGTTGATGTTGATATTTGATAGATATTTATGTCTACACAGCGTCTTTTCGTTGACACATCTACATGCAACATAAAATTCAATGTAAATAACACTTCTCTGTTGCTGCAACCAATAGCGAGCCCGGTGTTGATTTTAGCATGATGATTTGCATGTTGCACCTGCTATTTTGCTTGTCACGTGTGTTCCGTTCAACATTCGGTTGTCAGCATCGGTGGATGTGTCCGCATTAAAATAATTCAACAAAGCAAAATCGTTTAAATCACAAAAGGCTTAAAAGTTTGGGATGAAACAAAATGTAGCGCAACTATCTAAATGTCAATAATATTATCATATTAGTTATAACAGCATTTACTGTTTTGGAATGCGCGATAAATCCTGCACTTTATTTCGTTAGGCTCGTATTTTATACTTGAATCATGTTGTTATTGTTGTTGCAGATTTGTTTCCGAAAAACTGGATCTTGAATGTCAAACGGATTAAAACCTGTGCTAACAACAGCAATGGGGGAATCTGGTTGATACGAATCATCGTGATCAGATGTATCACATGCCAAATGTAAGTAAACAAGCATGTTTATGTGCTTCTCTAATTTTTACTCTTCCTTTTTTGGGTGTTTACACTGTTTGGTCAAGAAAGCCTTTCTAATTCCTTCAAATTTGCGAGCATGAAAGATCGCTATCTGATGTTGTGCTGTAACTTTCGAGCCCAGTTAGCCGTCCGTTATCCACTGGCTTTGTAAAAATGTTAAAACTGCAATTATTAATGATGTCAGTCATCAAGAATTTTTACTATTTAGATAGTTGGTACAAAGCTTTCACCTAAACCCAAATATTCATTTTTCTGTTTACGTGCCCTATGTACGGGTTTGAACGCGTACTGTTCTGCTCCAAAATAAACGATTCGACGCGTAAGGAGTGATTGACGACTTTACGGCAAGTGACATAGCGCTTAGCGATGATTCTGGAGTTGTGCTATCTGTTTCGTTTGACCCCATAATTCCAGTGGTTATCCCTCAAGCCGGAAAATAGTAAAATATTTTTAAACGTTCTGCAAGCTTGCAAACACCACAAACGAAAAGTTCCTACAATAATAGGTTTACACAAATAAAATTGGTGAAAGGTTTGTTAGAACAAGAACCGAATGTCCCAGATGAAATGGTTCAAGTCGGGGTAGTCATTAACTTAGTGAACAACAGGCTCTAGTTGTTGGCTAGTGGCTCCCTCTAGTGGGTCACCTTTTCAACACATTCTGATTTGGATTTATTTTAATATATTTTAGGTTCGGCCATTGTTGTGTCGCGAATGCTGCATTTTGCCCTATAGCCCCAGGGGTCACCTAACTATCCCCTAAAGTTTGTCAACTTACAAAAAAATGTCTGTTACATATCTTCCGTATTAACAACGTTTTGTTCTGTTTTAAATGTTGACATGTTTTTGGGATTGTTTAATGTCTTCATAGCGGAATATGGCGACAGGGGTTGTTAAGAGTGCACGTTTGACCGCCCCTGTATTTTTATCACATAATTTACACCATCAAATTTCTGTAACTTCGTTGAACGAATAAATAAACTGTTCGTTTCTTTACGTTGACATTTTTGCGTTTTTCTACCAGAAATTCAGACCAGCATCGCTTCCAGATGACAATCATTGCATGCAGATCTGCTTGGATCGGACGTCGTATTTTCCCAACAGGTAGTAAACCTGCAGTCTAGTATTTACAAAATTTATTGTAAATTTGTCTAACAATTTTTGATTGCAAAAGCCTAACTAGGGTGCACACTGTTTAGCTTTTGCGATATGCGTTTTCAGGTGTATGTATTCCCCCTAGCAACACCGTTTACATTAAAAAAATGTCTTAAATTGTTAAGATCAAACCAAGTGTTAAATATGACGTCAGGCAAGCATAAGCATCACTGTCTTATCATTCTTGAACGCGTTTACTGTAATGGAACCTTTCACCTTATATTTCGTTAGACTTGTACATTAAACATGAATGCTGTTGTTGGTTTTGTTGCAGATATGATTCTTGGATACGATTCCGGAATATCGAACGATTGGAAAATAAATTCTGCACTAGCAATGGAGGAATCTGGTTGATTTAAAACATCGTGACTAGATGCATCACATGCCGAAAGTAAGTGAACAGACATGTTCATGTGCTTCGTTTTTCTCCTGTAAATTCGTACGTTGACATGAATTTCTTTTTTTTTAAATCGATTGCTAAAGGTTAACCAGGGTGCACACTGTTTGGCCTTTGCGATATGTTTTTGCGCTTTGTTTAGAGATAAATTTGCATTTTCTGTCTCTGATCTTTTTGTTGAAGGTACATTGGTCTTGCCGCTCTCGAGGAAAAAAACGGATTTGAGATAAGCCCATTTTCGTCTATGGTTGCTGAGATCCCCGATTCCAAAAACGGTGAAATGTTCAACAAGGTTATTGAATTTTTCCTATTATATCGTTTTTTGTCTGTCTGCGATTGCCACACATGACAGACTAGTAGTTGAAGTTGCGCACTGTACCTTTCGAATTGAGCATTTGGCTGTAGGTTTGATTTCCCCATTTTCACCTTTTGAACCCAGAGTTGTGCCATATGTTTTGTTTGACCCCACAGCCCAATGGTTCTCCCGCTACCCCCCTAACAGTAGAACGTTTCTCAAATGTTTTGCATGGTCGCAAACACCACAAACGAAACGTATCTCTGATGGTGCGGTAACATAAATGAAAATGGTGAAAGTTTGTTAGAATATAAACTGATTGACCCAGTTAAATTGCACTTCAGTGGTTGGTGGTTCAAGTCAGGGTAGTCACTGCCCTAGTGGTTGGCTTGTGGCTCCCCCTAGTGGGTCACCTTTTAAACAATTTTTGATTGGGATGAATTTTATTAGGTTCAGCTATATTTTTAGGTTTAGCCATTGGAATGTCACAGATGTTGCATTTTATCCTATAGCCCCAGCGTTTACCTAACTATTTCCCTAATTTGTGTCACCATGCAAAGCAATGTCTGTATTATATCTTCCGCAGCAACACTGTTCTTTTTTGTAGTAAAGTAAAGTTGAAGTTTCTAGATGTTTGTAGCTAGATGTTCATGTTCATAGTCTTCAAAGCGAAATTGAGTTAACCGCCCCTTTAGTTTGATCACATTATTTGAACCATTAAATTTCAATATTAAGTACAGCGATTACGTTGACATTTCTGCGTTTTTCTACCAGAACTTCAGACCAGCATCGCTTGCAGATGACCATTATTACATTAAAAACTGCTTGGATCGGGTGATTAACTGTAGTCAAGCACATCACCGGTATCCAGCTAAATTTCGTACATTTGACATAAATTTCTTTTTCAAAATTCGCTTGCAAAAGGCTAACCAGGGTGCTCACTGTTTAGCCTCTGTGATATGTTTTTGCGTTTTTTCACAATTAAGAGATAAATTTGCACTTTTATGTCCCTGATCTTTTTGTTGCAGGAACACTGGTCTTGCCGCTGTCGACGACATATTAGGACTTTGTCTATTGTTTGCCGACGCCACAAACGGTTGAATGCTCAACACAAGGTAATTGGTTGTAAGTTATTGCGTTTACTGTAAGTTATCTACTAATGTTAGCTAAACTGTAGTCAAGAACCTTAAATTTAATTCACAAAAAGTTAGTAACAATCCGATTTAGCGTTCGTGATATGCTTTTGCGAGTGAATGCATAAAAGCAAGTGTTAAGTATAAAGTAAAGTAAACATAAACAATACTAACGCCACCTCTAGTATTTGATGTTCTCAACAAGACAGTGTACCATGCATTTTTCTTCCAAATGTTTGACATGTTTTTTTGTATTGTTTAATAGAAAATGAATGAATTGAGACGACAAAGAAGGAAATGGAAGCAACTAGCAGTTAGAGGTATGTTGAAGTTGATACAAATTCATGTGTACATAATGTAACACGGATTTGCAGTGCACGCTTGACCGCCCCCCGTGTTTTAAGTACATTATATGCACCATCAAATTTAATCGACTTTGATGATAAATACAGCGATCGTTTTTTGCGTTGACAGTTCTGCGTTTATCCACTAGAACTTCAGGCCAGCATCGCTTCCAGAAAAAGACCATTATTGCATGAAGAACTGCTTGGATCGGACTTCGTATTGCCCAACTGGTAATAAATTGTGGTCAACCACATTATCGGTTTAATCTATCCAGGTATCTTGAAAACTGCGTAAGTTTTACATGTATTTCCAATTCAAAATTCGTTCGCTATTTTTTGTTTCAGGAACATTGGTCTTGCCGCAGTCTAGGAAAAGTTTGGACTTGGTAGAAGACCATTCTTGCCTGTGGTTCCCAGGATCCCCGACGCGACAAACGGTTGAATGCTCAACAATGTGTGGCTGTAGGTAATCGCGTTTAATTATCAATGCTAGATAAACTGTATCCAAGCACCTTAAATTTAATTCACGAAAGTAATAAAAATCTGTCAAACAATTTCTGATTGCTGAAGACTAAGTAGGGAACAAACTGTTTAGCGTTTGCGTTACAGCAAACGCGGTATATGCATTCCCTTAGCCAAACCGTTTAATTTACAAAAATATTAACATTTTACGATGAAAGCAAGCATAAGCAATTCTTGCATATTAATGTTGACGCATTTACTGAGTTGTAATGGGCGAGGAACCTTTCATCTTATATTTCACCTTATATTTAAGCTTGTACATAAAACATGAGTTCTGTTGGAGATGTGATTCTTAAAGACGGGCTGTGAACAAAAGATGCTGTCAAAAGCAATTGAGGGATCTGGTTGATATGCATAATCATAGCATCATATGCCAAATGTAAGTAAACCGGCATGTTCATACGCTTTGATAACTTTTATCACGAGTTCCGTTGAAGGGGCACATATTGTTTCCCCTTGTTTTTTTCTTTTCTTTTTTTCTGTTATCTTTCCAACGCCGATTTGTTCCCTGCGTATTGTCAGGAAATACTTCTCCAAATTCGCACTTATAATCGAAATACGTGACAACTCTGCTCAGGAGGAATCTACATTTGGGTGGAGAACCATATGTGTACGCTTGGATAAAGAATAAGATTTAGGGACCCAATGCAATTCGGGTAGTAAAAGTATCCAATGTAATAAATGGAAATGCTATCTGTTGAAAATATCGAAAGATCGTAGTGTATGTGCAATGACAAAATAGAGAACGCCACCTGTTGTATTTGATGTTCTCCAACGAGACAGGGTACTATGTATTTTTGTTTCAAATGTTTGACATGTTTTTATATTCTTTAATAGGAAATGGATTGAGACGGCAAAGAAGGAAATGGAAGCAACCAGCAGTTAGAGGTATGTTGAAGTTGATACGTATTTACCCCCCTAACAGTAGAACGTTTCTCAAATGTTTTGCATGGTCGCAAACACCACAAACGAAAAGTATCTCTGATGGTGCGGTAACATAAATGAAAATGGTGAAAGTTTGTTAGAATATAAACTGATTGACCCAGTTAAATTGCACTTCAGTGGGTTGTGGTTTAAGTCGGGGTAGTCACTATCCTAGTGGTTGGCTTGTGGCTCCCTCTAGTGGGTCACCTTTAAAACAATTTTTGATTGGGATGAATTTTAAAACATTTTTTATTTGTATATATATATGATATTAGGTTCAGCTATATTTTTAGGTTCGGCCATTGAAGTGTTTATCCGAACGTTTACCTAACTATTCCCTGCAACGCAATGTCTGTATTATATCTTTCGTAGTAACAGTGTTCTGTTATGTAGTAACATTGAATTAAAATTATTCAGATCTACATACATAGGTTTAGAGTACACGCTTGACCGCCCCTGTATTTTGATCACATTATTTGCACCTCCAAATTTCAATACTAAGTACAGCGATCAATGCAAAGTAAAGTACATCGATCGTTTTTTACGCTGACATTTCTGCGTTTTTCAACCAGATCTTCAGATCTTCAGATCTTCAGAACAGCATCGCTTCCAGATGACCATTATTATTTGTTGAACTGCTTGGATCGGACTTCGTATTTCCCAACAGGTAATTACCTGTGGTCAAGCACATTACCGGTTTAATCTATACGGATAACTTGAAAACTGCGAAGTTTGACATGAATTTCATATTCAAAATTAAAGTGCTAAAGGCTAACCAGGGTGCACACTGTTTAGCCTGCGTGATATGTGTTTGCGTTTTGCTTTTAAGTGAGAGATACATTTGCATTTTTCTGTCTTCGATATTTTTTGTTTCAGGAACATTGGTCTTCACGCGGTTAAGGAAAAGTTAGGACTTGGTAGAAGATGCTGTCAAAAGCAATTAAGGAATCTGGTTGATATACATCATCATGATAAGATGCATCATTTGCCAAACGTAAGTAAACACGCATGTTCATGTGCTTCGATAGATTTTATCACGAGTTCCCTTGAACACATATTGTTTCCCCTCGTTTTTTTCTTGTTTTTTTCTCATTTTTTTCCAACACTGGTTTGATCCCCCCGTTTAGTCGGAAAGACCATAATTTTCTACAAATGTGCACTTATGGTCGAAATGCGTCACACCTTTGCTCAGGATAAATCTATATGTGGGTGTAGACCCATATGTTTACGCTTGGATAAACAATAAGAAATTAGAGACCCAATGCAATTCGGTTAATAAATTTATCCAATCTATTAAATAGAAATGCTACATGTTGAAAATATCGTAAGATCGTTGTGAATGTGCAATTCCAAATGTTTGACATGTTTTTTTATATTGTTTAATGGAAAATGAATGGATTGAGACGACAAAGAAGGAAATTGAAGCAACCAGCAGTTAGAGGTATGTTGAAGTTGATACATATTTATGTCTACATAATGTGACACGGATTTGCAGTGCACGCTTGACCGCCCCCCGTGTTTTAAGTACATTATATGCACCATCAAATTTAAGCGACTTTGATGATAAATACAGCGATCGTTTTTTGCGTTGACATATTTGCGTTTATCTACTAGAACTTCAGGCCAGCATCGCTTTCAGCAGACCATTATTGCATGAAGAACTGCTTGGATCGGACTTCGTATTGCCCAATTGGTAATAAATTGTGGTCAAGCACATTATCGGTTTAATTTATACAGGTATCTTGAAAACTGCGTAAGTTTTACATGTATTTCCCATTCAAAATTCGTTTGCTAAAGGCTAACCAGGGTGCACACTGTTTAGCCTTCGTGATATGTTTTTGCGTTTAGCTTTTAAGTGAGAGATACATTTGCAGTTTCTGTCTTTGTTATTTTTTGTTTCAGGAACATTGGTCTTGCCGCAGTCTAGGAAAAGTTAGGACTTGGTAGAAGACCATTTTTGCCTATCGTTCCTGGGATCCCCGACGCCACACGGTTGAATGCTCAACAAAGTGTGGCTGTAGGTAATCGCGTTTAATTATCAATGATAAACTGTAGCCAAGCACCTTAAATTTAATTCACGAAAGTAATAAAATCTGTCAAACAATTTCTGATTGCTGAAGACGAAGTAGGGAACAAACTGTTTAGCGTTTGCGTTACAGCAAACCCGAGTGTATGCATTCTCATTAGCGGAACCGTTTAATTATATATTATTTTTTTTAAATATTAACATTTTACGATGAAAGCAAGCATAAGCAATTCTTGCATATTAATGTTGACGCATTTACTGAGTTGTAAGACTGTTCCGGAAGACGTTAACAAAAGCAATCGAGGAATCCGGTTGTTGATATGCATCATCATGATCAAACGCATCACATCGCTAAATGTAAGTAAACAGGCATGTTCATACGCTTCGATGAATTTTATCATGGGTCCTTTTATATGGCCACATAATGTCTTCCCCCTGTGTTTCGACCTTATCTTTAACGCCGTTTGTTTCCTTCGATTAATCAAGAAAGTCTTTGAATATCTCCAGATTTGCACCTAGGAGTTTTCTATCTTTGATAGTTGCTACACTGCGATGTATTTGACAGTCTTGATTCACCTTCTTTCATTCTTTTTATCCCAAAATATTCTCTTTTTTGTTTACATGACCTCCAGTTCTGACATACTAATCCAAATTTGTGGGGGGTTTTAGCGGTTGGTATAAGATTTTCACTCTACACTTAAAATCGAGCTGTAAATGCGCAGTGGTAACCTCAATTCGTTTGCTATATCGCGATGTAGAGGATAATGCATCACAGCAACTCGATTGGGCTCACGCCAGTATAGTATGTATTTTGTTCCAAATGTTTGACATGTTTTTTGTATTGTCTCATAGGAAATGAATGGATTGAGACGGCAAAGAAGGAAATGGAAGCAACCAGCAGTTAGAGGTATGTTGATATTGATACATATTCATGTCTACATAATATAACACGAATGGTTTAGAGTGCATGTTTGACGCTTATATGTACCATCAAATTTGGGTAACTTTGATGATAAATACAGCGATCGTTTTTTTGTACGTTGACATTTCTACATTTTTTACTAGAACTTCAGGCCAGCATCGCTTCCAGTAGACCATTATTGCATGAAGAACTGCTTAGTCAAACACATTACCGGTTTAATCCATCCAGATAATTTGAAAATTGGGGAAGTTCGACATGAATTTCCTATTCAAAATTCGAGTGATAAAGGCTAACCAGGGTGCACACTGTTTAGCCTTCATAATAGGTTTTTGCGTTTTGCTTTCAAGCGAGAGATAAATTTGCATTTGTCTGTCTTCGGTAAATTTTGTTTCAGGAACATTGGTCTTGCCGCGGTCTTGAAAAAGTAAGGACCCTGTCGAAGACCATTCTTATAGTTCCTGGGATCCGCGACGCCACAAACGGTTGAATGCTTAACACAAGGTAATTGGCTGTAGGTAATCACGGTTAATTTACTTTTACGATTAAACCAACTTTGATTTCGTTAGGCCTGTACATTAAACTGGAATGCTGTTGTTGGTTTTGTTGCAGATGTGATTCTTAAAGAGGGTTCCGGAAGACGCTAACAAAAGCAATGGAGGAATCTGGTTGTTGATGCATCATCCTGATCAGATGCATCGCATCGCTAAATGTAAGTAAACAGGCATGTTCACGCTTCGATGAATTTTTTCACGGGTCTCCTTAAATGGCCACATAATGTCTTCCCCCTGTGTTTTGTGCTTGTTTGTTTCCAAAGAAAGTCAAGAAAGTCTTTGAATATCTCCAGATTTGCACCTAGGAGTTTTCTATCTTTGATAGTTGCTACACTGCAATGTGTTTGACAGTCTTGATTCACATGTATTTTGTTCTAAATGTTTGACATGTTTTTGTATTGTTTTATAGGAAATGAATGGATTAAGACGGCAAAGAAGGAAATGGAAGCAACCAGCAGTTAGAGGTATGTTAAAGTTTATACATATTCATGTCTACATAATGTAACACGGATCGTTTAGAGTGCACGCTTGACCGCCCCCTATATTTTTGTTTTAAGTAAGTTATGTGCACCATCGAATTAGGTGACTTCGATGCATAATTAAATACAGCGATCTGTTTTGCTTTGACATTTCTTCGTTTTTCTACAAAACTTCAGGCCAGCATCGCTTCCAGAAAACCATTTTTGCATGAAGAACAGATTGGATCTGACTTCGTATTTCCCAACAGGTAATTAACTATAGTCAAGCACATTACTTGTTTAATCTATCCAGCTAAATTTAAAACTCTGTAAGTTTCAAAATTCAATTGCTTCAGGCTAACCGGGGTGCACACTGTTTAGCCTTCGTGATATGTTTTTGCTTTTTGCTTTCAAGTTAGAGATAAATTTGCATTTTTCTGTCTTCGATATTTTTTGTTTCAGGAACATTGGTCTTGTCGCGGTCTAGGAAAAGTTAGGACTTGGTAGAAGACCATTCTTGCCTGTGGTTCTGGAATCCCCGACGCCACAAACGGTTGAATGCTCTACAAGGTAATTGGCTGTAGATAATCACGTTTTATTTACCAATGTTAGCTAAACTGTAGCCAAGCACCTTAAAATTAATTCACAAAAAGTAATAACAACCTGTCAAACATATTCTGATTGCTAAAGACTATGTAGGGAACAAACTGTTTAGCGTTTGCGACATGCTTTTGCGAGTGTATGCATTCCTCTAGCAAAACCGTTTAATTTACAAAAGTATTACCATTTTACATAGTAAAGCATTTACTGTATTGTAATGAGCGGGGAACCTTCCATCTCATATTTCACCTTACATTTAAGCTTTACATGAAACTTGAGTTCTGTTGCAGATGTGATTCTTAAAGACGGGCCGTGAACAAAAGATGCTGTCAAAGGCAATTGAAGGATCTGGTTGATATGTATCATCGATGCATCATATGCTAAATGTAAGTAAACCGACATGTTCATACGCTTTGATAACGTTTATCACGAGTTCCGTTGAAGGGGCACATATTGCTTCCCCTTGTTTTTTCTTTTCTTTTTTTTCTCTTATCTTTCCAACGCCGATTTGTTCCCTGCGTTTAGTCATGAAATACTTCTCCAAATTCGCACTTATAATCGAAATACGTGACAACTCTGCTCAGGAAGAATCTACACTTGGGTGGAAACCCATAGGTTTACGCTTGGATGAACAATAAGAAATTAGGGAACCAATGCAATTCGGGTAGTAAAAGTATCCAATTCAATAAATAGAAATGCTATATGTTGATAATATCGTAAGATCGTTGTGTATGTTCAATGATAAAATGGAGAACGCCACCTGTTGTATTTGATGTTCTCCAACAAGACAGTGTTCTACGTATTTTTATTCTAAATGTTTGACATGTGTTTTGTATTGTTTAATAGGAAATGGATTGAGACTGCAAAGAAGAGAATGGAACCATCCATAAGTTAGAGGTATGTTGAAGTTGATATATATTTGTGCCAACATAATGTAACGCGGATGGTTTAGAATGCACGTTTGACCGACCCTGTGTTTTAAGTACATTAACTTTGATGCATAATTAAATACAGCGATCGGTTTTAACGTTGACATTTTTAGGTTTTTCTATCAGACTTACAGACCAGCATCGCTTCAAGAAGACCGTTATTTCATGACGACCATTATATTTCGCAACAGGTAATTAACCTTTTTCATTCTTTTTATCCCAAAATATTCATTTTTTTGTTTACATGACCTGCAGTTCTGATATACTAATCCAAATGTGTTGGGGGGTTTTAGCAGTTGGTAGAAAGACTTTCACTCCACACAAAAACGGGCGTTTCACTGACTAAAATCGACATGTAAATGCGCAGTGGTAACCTCAATTCGTTTGCTATATCGCGATGTAGAGGATAATGCATCACAGTAACTCGATTGGGCTCAAGCCATTATGCTATGTATTTTTGCTCCAAATGTTTGACATGTTTTTTAGAAAATGAATGGATTGAGACGACAAAGAAGGAAATGGAAGCAACTAGCGGTTAGAGGTATGTTAAAGTTGATACATATTTATGTCTACAGAGTGCACGTTTGACCGCCCCATGTGTTTTAAGCATTCATATTAGCAAAACCGTTTAATTTACAAAAGTCTTGAAATTTTAAGATAAAAGCAAGTGTTACGTATGAAGTAAAGCAAGTATAAGCATACTAACATTCTAATGTTGACGCATTTACTGTATTGTAATGAGCGGGGAACCTTTCACCTTGTATTTTGTTAAGCTTGTACATTAAACTTGAATGGTGTTTTTGGTTTGTTGCAGATTTGATTTATAAACACTGTTCCGGAAGACGGAAACAAAAGCAATTAAGGAATCTGGTTGATATGCATCATCATGAGAAGATGCATCATATGCCAAAAGTAAGTAAACAGGCATGTTTATGTGCTTCGATAACTTTTATCACGAGTTCCCTTGAACACATATTGCTTCCCCTCGTTTCTCTTTTCTTTTTCTTCATTTTTTCTCTTTTCTTTCCAACGCCGGTTTGTTTCCTCCGTTTAGTCAGAATAGACTTTCAAATTTGCACTTGTAGTCGAAATGCGTCAGAACATCTCTGCTCAGGAATAATTTACATGTTGGTGGAGACCCATATGTTTACCCTTGCATCAACAATAAGAAATTAGGGACCCAATGCAATGTGGGTATTAAAAGTATCGAATTTATTAAATAGAAATGCTACATGTTGAAAATATCGTAAGATCGTAGTGTATGTACAATCACAATGTGGAGAACGCCACCTCTAGTATTTGATGTTCTTAATCAAGACAGTGTACTATGCATTTTTATTCCAAATGTTTGACATGTTTTTTTGCATTGTTTAATAGGAAATGGATTGAGACGGCAAAGAAGAAAATGGAAGCAACCAGCGGTTAGAGGTATGTTGAAATTGATACATATTCATGTCTACATATTGTAACACGGGTGGTTTAGAGTGCACGCTTGACCGCCCCCTGTGTTTAAACTACATTGCATGCACCATCAAATTTTGAATAACCTAGATGTACAATTAAATACTGCAATCGGTTTTAACGTTGACACTTTTACGTTTTTCTACCAGAACTACAGACCAGCATCGCTCTCACAAGACTATTAATACATGACGAACTGATTGGATCGGACGTCGTCATTTCCTCAGGTAATTAAACTATTTCATTCTTTTTGTCCCAAAATATTCATTTTTCTGTTTACATGACCTGCAGTTCTGACATACTAATCCAAATGTGTGTGGGTTTTAGCGGTTGGTAAAAGACTTTTACCTCACACATAAACGGGCGTTTCGCTGACTAAAATCGACATGTAAATGCGCAGTGGTAACCTCAATTCGTTTGCTATATCGCGATGTAGAGGATATTGCATCACAGCAACTCGATTGGGCTCAAGCTAGTATAGTATGTATTTTGTTCTAAATGTTTGTTTTATAGGAAATGAATGGATTGAGACGGCAAAGAAGGAAATGGAAGCAACCAGCAGTTGGAGGTATGTTAAAATTGATACATATTCATGTGTACATGATGTAAAACGAATGATTTAGAGTGCACGCTTTGATTGCCCCCTATGTTTTTTAAGTATTATAGGCAGCAACAAATTTAGGTCACTTTGATGATAAATGCAGCGAACATTTTTCTACAAAACTTCAGACAAGCATCGCTTCCAGAAGACCATTATTGCATGAAGAACTGATTGGATCAGACTTTGCATTTCCCAACAGGTAATTAACTGTTGTCAAGCACATTACCGGTTTAATCCATCCGGCTAAATTTACAACTGCGTAAGTTTGACATGAATTTCCTAATCAAAATTCGAGTGATAAAGGCTAACCAGGGTGTACACTGTTTAGCCTTCGTGATGGGTTTTTGCGATTTACTTTCAAGTTAATGTTAGATAAACTGTAGCCAAGCAAGTTAAATTTAATTTAGAAAAGTTAATAACCCTCTAATACTGGGTGGAGAACCATATGTTTACGCTTGGATTAACAATAAGAAATTAGGGACCCAATGGAATTCAGGTATTAAAAGTATCCAATGTAATAAATAGAAATGCTATATGTTGAAAATATCGTAAGATCGTAGTGAATGTGCAATGACAATATGGAGAACGCCACCTCTAGTATTTGATGTTCTCAAACAAGACAGTATACTATGCATTTTGTTCAAAATATTGACTTGTTTTTGTACCGTTTAATAGGAAATGGATTAAGACAGCTAAGAAGAAATGGAAGCAACCAGCAGTTAGAGGTAAATTGAAGTTGATACATATTCATGTCTACATAATGTGACACGGATGTTTTAGAGTGCACGCTTGACTGCCCCAGTGTTTTAGGTAAATTTTTTGCACCATCAA